>CP128331.1:8697500-9000166 GCA_030345155.1 Vitis x doaniana | reverse complement strand
CAAGATCATAACTTAGTACTATGATACAACTTTGTTATGACTCATACCCAACTATGTAGATATTGTTTGCTCTGGACCTAAAGAGACCCTGATGACTTTAAAACATGTTTATAATGTTAAGATAAACTCATACTTATATAGTGTGAGAATCTTTCTCCCATATCTAATATGAGATATTACAAAGACTCCCTATTGGCACTGCACCGCCAAATTTTTAAGAAAATGAAACTACATAACATCCCTTTCTTTCATGCATTGCAGTTTCCGAAATCCAAACAAGATGATAAAAGGTATGATCATTAAAATCAATCTTGTTGATTCAAAATGAATCACCCTTGTCCTTGTCCAGTCTTTCAAGCCTTTTTCTCAAAGCATACCTCAAATCATGAAGGTGAGAGATGCACGTCAGTCAGTTGGACGATGGTTGAGGGTGAGGATGGTGCCCAAAACATGAAGACAAAAGTGTTTATGATAAAACGACTGAGTATCAACTTGCAGTTATTACGCAGATATCAGTTTATTACAAATTGGTTTGTACTGTCTGGTGTGGGGTTGTAGTGAATGAGGTGTTTAAACGCATGGCTTATTATGGTATATATATCTTCAAATTTGATCATCTACCTGACAAAGGAACTACATCAAGGCATGCACAGTCACCTCCTCCAACAATGTCGCCAACTGGGCATTCTTCTTATAGGATTGCACAAGAGCTGGCAGCCGGGCCAATATTTGTTGCGGCTTCCCAAAGTACAGTGTTTAACAAATGCAATGCTTCATTTGCTTTACGCTGAAAGTACGATTACAAATACACAAGGTAGTGACAAATTCATACTGCATGTTTGAAATGTATGTAACACCGACTTCAAATATTTGGGTTTGTTTTTGCTTATCAATTACATACGTAAAGTAAAAACACGGTTGAAAACTACGAATGTTAAAGATCTTGTTTTGGCTTGATTACAAGAAAAACAATTTTTGAACCATCGCTTGAGAATTATTTCTTCTACAGATCACTTCTTTCAATAATTCTCGAAAGTAATGTATGTTGACATAAAAATATTATGAAAGCGGTGAAAAAGTTTCTCAATTATTTATAAGATTTGTCTCTTATTAGTTTATACATATAAGTGGAGGAGCCACCACATGCTCGGAACATGTCCCCCAAATTTTAACAAGAAAAATATCCCTTTATTTATTTAAGAATTTTAAAACTTTAAAAAGCAAAAATACATGTTTGCCCATGACAAATAATTGTGTAAGATAAAACTTTGGATGAGTTTGGATACTAAATACATTTCATAATTTTTTTTTTTTTTGTTTCAATTTTAAATTTTATTCAATGTTTATAAAACTTAGTTTATTTAAGTACAATTTACATTATAAAATAAGTTTTAATAATATATATTATAATTTTGTATTTGACATTTTATTAAATTTTTTTAGTGGTGTTTTATTTGATTTGAGATTTTTTTTTTAAATGTTTAGATTTCTGGGTTTAAAAGTAGTAATTATTCAGAAATAGTTGCATAATTATTTAAATTATATGTTATTTAATTTTTAATAAAATTAATTTTATTTAAATACTTTATATTCTATTAAATATTTTTTTAGTGGTGAATTAATTATCCTTTGACTTTGATATTTGTAGGTTTAATAAAGTAATTACTAATTTTCATTAATAATGGTGTTATGTTTATATTATTATGTGAAAAATAAGTTTTAAACAAAAATTTATCACTTTTAAATAATTTATATTTAGTTACTTAAAAAATTCCAAAAATTTTGAAAAGATTAGTAAAAGTTTTCTAGCAAGATTTTTTGCTATAACTCCAAATTTGTCCCAAGTCATTCTTTCTTTGATATTAAGCTTTTTTCCTCCGCTTCATTTTTCTTTCTTTTCATTTATTCATGTTCAATGTAACACATTTTTAGTGTTGTTTTCTTGTATATGCCTTAGATATCTTACTTTAAGTTGAAAGATTTGTGATAGTATTCCTCTTTTATATATATTTCATCTTAGTATATTTTATGTCTATTTGTATATATTGTGCATCTGTTTCAATTCATTGACTTTCCAGTATTTTTTATTATTAAGTTTATATAAATAAAACAAAAAAAAAAAATTCTTTAAATAAAAACTACAAAATCACTTTTCAAATAAAAAAACTGTAAAGTCGCTTTACCTCTTAAGTAAAAATTGCAAAAATCAATTTTCAAATAAAAATTATCAAGAAAGTAATTTTCAAATAAAAATTGCAAAATCACTTTTTAAATAAAAATAAATCTAAATAAAGTCTATTTAAAATAAAAATTAAATTGAAATAAGATTTTTTTTGTAAATATTTTTTTTTCTAAATAATCTGTAAAAATCACTTTTGAATTGAAATATTTTCTAAAAATAAAATTGTAATATCATTTTTTTTTTCTAACAAAAGTGAATAAAAAGCATTTTCTTGTGAATAAACACCAATTTAAACATTCAATAATTTTTTTATTAAAAATAAGAAAAATCTATTTTGAAAATAAATTTGAACGAGAATAAATAAATCAAATCATTTGTTATAAATAAACCTAAACTTTGTTTGTAAATAAATAAATTAAAATTTTTTTAAATGTAATTAATATTCTATTTTGAAATTTCTTGAAAATGTTGTAATATCGGAGAAATAATCAAATCTTTTTTATCAGTCCAATAAGTCAATTTATGTGGTTCTATTCTCATTTTTGTTGTATATTTTTTGTTATCTAATTTTCACAATGTCTTGTATATTTGTATCATTTTTTTTATCCATGATAAATAATTATTCATTGTCATGGTTCCTTCATTTAGTAGAGACATTTTTTAGGGTTTAAAGGAGTGTTACCCTATGATACCTTTGTGACAAGTAATTTGACCTTGGACTTAGACTCGGTTTTTTGTAAATATGTTTTTCCTTTAAGAGTTATAGCTTTATTTCTTTTTTTTTTTAAAAAAATACACAAAAATAAATGACAACTTCAAATTTTCAAAAATCAAATTTTCACAAATAAAAAATGAATATTGTTATCGAGTAGTAACACACATGAAAAATATGAGTCATAAATAACATTTTTTATAGCTCAAATTTCTAAATATTTTTTAAAGTCGTTACTTTTTCAATATAAAACTCTAATTTAGATATCTTATATCTTATATAAAAGTTACTACTATTTTCTCATTTTAAAAATGAAAAATAGAAAATCCACTCAATGAATTGAATTAAATGAACAAATTAATAAAAGTCTTTTAGAATTTATTTGACATAATGGCACGTACAAAAGTTCCATTATGCTAATTGAAATGGGAAAAAAGTCTACAGTCTCTTTCTCCCTTCCTGACATCAATTTTATTTTATTTTTTGAAGAAAGAACAAATTTTGATTACAAAACAATTTTTGGGTTCAAAAATGAAAAAAATAAAAAAGTATTTATATTATGCGACTTAAATTTATATTAATACATAATATCGTTTAGTATAATATATATAACATTTTTAATATTTAGTATATATAATATTATTTAATGACCTAACATAATATTTTTTTTATTTGTAAAATTATATATATATTCATCTTTTGCTTTTTGATAAATCAAATACACATAATACAACATATAGATATGATATTTTATAATATCCTTGTCTATTTTATATAATGTCTTATAATATCATGTCTTATTAAAATTCCATATGTTTATAATGTTATATACACTATTGAGTCAAACAAATTTGTTCTCCATGCTATAGGACAGGATTCCTAACTTTTAAAATAAGAAAAAAAAAATATTTTATATATTTTCTCCAAAGATCCATTCCAAAAGATGTTTTTATTTTTTTACTTTGCTATTTTAAAATAAGCATAATTCCTATTTCTTCTACTACTTAGATCCTATGTTTATTGAAAAAAAAAAAAAGAAATAGAAAAACGTATTTCTATAATAATAAAATTTTGACCATAAAAATCAATCAACATACATATAATTAAAAAATATTAGAAAAATTGGCTTTTAAGAAAATAAATAAAGTTATTAAAAAAATGGACTTACAAGTCTAGAATTATCTGGCTGAGTGCTGGTACTCTCTCTTGTAGAAGAAGTTGACTGTATCAAACAAATTAATAATTTATATTAGTAAAACTTAAAAACAAATAACCGACACAAATATTATACATTTTAAAATTCAAGTATGAAAAATTATTTTTACTGGTATTAGAGTGTGTTTAACAGTGATTTTGAGAAGTGTTTTTAATAATTTTAATACTTGAAAAATAAAAATTTTTAAGTGTTAGAAAGACTAAAAACATTTTCTAAAATTATTATAAAAAGCACTCTTAATCCCAAATGAGATATAGAGTTAAAGAAAAAAATTATAAAATAACAATGCATCAGTATTGAAATTCCGAATATCTGATACTACTTTAAAAGTTTATTATTTTGTAATGCTGCTTATTTAACTCAAAAGTTGGTTGGGATGGGTGTTTGGTGTCAGCTATTGCAAAAACTGAGTACATTTTTGTATTTCTCTATTTTTATTTTCTGTTTACAAAGGAAGACAATTATTTAAAAATTACATGAAAGGTAGAACCTCTTATCCAAAAAGTAGAGATTTGATTATTCTTTATTTTTTATATCTCAATTATTTTACAATTATTATATTTATCTTTAATATAAAATTTCAAGAATTCTTCTATTTTAAATAAAATAGAAAACAAAAGAGAAAGTGTGAAAAAACTCCTAAATGTAATTTGCATTTTCTTTATTATGCCTTATTCGATATGAATGTAACTTCTATCTCATCACTCAAATCTTACAAGTTTAATCTTCTAGAAAAATTGGTACTTAAACAGAAAGTCCATGAGAGAAAGCTAATTAAACAAAAAGTGCATCTAAACTAACCCTGAGAGAAAGCTTGCATGGTTTGGTTTGGTTGTTTGTATGAGGCTTTTTATGCGTTCTAGTGATAAATACTACATGGTTAAAAAAGTAATGAAGGGATGGGGATTGTTGAATTCTAATCCGCCTTCTTGTTGAACAGATGGATCCAAAAACCAGAGAAAAGCTCAACTAAAAGTAGTGGAAAAAGTGGGTGCGTAAGTGGATGAAATGGGATTATTATTATATAAATTACCTGATTCGTACTTGGTTGTCCCGTGGGCCTCTGCGTCTGGTTTGCCAACATAGCGCTTCTCTTGTATGCCAACAAAGTGTAGTTATCTAAAAAGATAGCGTGCTGGTGACTGAAACTTTTGCGCCGGTAACACGCAGAGCAAAGATCGAATGTTGTATCGCTGCTTTCATGGCAGTTAAGGCAAGTGAAATATAAACCCTTCAGGAAACTTCCACACCCATCACAGAAAGGTCTGCCGCTTTTAATTATATAGTATAAGGAGAGAACTTCATAGAAATCCAGACACCCATTGCCATCACGGTCAAGTGCCTGGAAAAAGTTACGATTATTTATTAGCCGATTGCCCCCCTCACCGAAGATTTTGATGAACTCGCGCAAGTCCACTGTTCCGTCTCCATCCTCATCCAAGCAATTGAAGAAATTCCGCGCCAACTGCTTCAGCTCTTCACCTCCATTTTCATAATAAGCTAATGCAGCCTCACGAATCTCTTCCATCGATCTCACTCTTCACTCTTGTGGCTTGCTTCTGAGTTATGAGTGGTGAAGGACGTTCCATCTTATATAACATATATATAAAAGAATTCTTATTACAAAATATTCAAGAATAAAAATAAAAAAAAAGGCAAATTTTTTAACTTCTTGTTATTTTTTATCTCAAGCTTGTCCATGCTTAGATCTTGATTTACCACACCATTGTTGTCTCTAGAAATGCTTCAGTTTTTTTTGTTGTTGTCGTGCTGGCTGGACCAGTGCCAGTAAATGAACTCAGACCTATTCAACATTGTTTGCTAATGCAAGTTGCAGGCTGGCAGCTGAGAAGTGTTTTTCAATCCAAATCAAGTGTGGAAAATTAATGGTTCAAGGAGGGAAAATTCCAAGTGGGAAAGAACCAGCAGAACCGACGACACGTTAATTTGACAGGTATTCACATTTTATTAATTCATTAAGATATTTCTTTGTTTGCCCAAAAAGGGGTACAGTAAAGAAGTGATTGACCAATACCAATCTTCAATATTTTCATTGCAAAATTATTATTATTATTATTATTATTATTATTAAATTAAAGGTTGACTAAAAAATTAACAAATATTTGTGTGGTCTGGGTGGGGAAAATTCGGAGTAAGGTAGTTAATATTTCTTTCCAATCCAAATAAGAGGTTGAGGCAAGTTAGGGAAATTAATTAACCGATTAGGTGCGAATAATTTGGAAAGGAATCCACGGGCACAACACGTTATAATTCATATTTCTTTATTTTCCAAGAAAAAAAAAAAGGTGCACTGAAAAGTGATTGACGAATGCCAATCTTCAAATATTCTCATTGTAAAATTATTATTAATAGTAGTAGTAGAATGAATAATTCCGAGTAAGGTGGACAAAAACAGTCAACATGAGACGTTAATTTGAGAAGTCGCATCTATAGGGAAATGGAAATCCTTCGCCACATGGAAAAGCCAAAGGTGCCGGAGTATTGTTTTCACTGATTGATGAGCTGTTTTCACTGATTGATGAGTATTACATGGGTTGTGGGAGTCACATGCAGAGGAATCTTTCTATCTTTCTTTTAAATAATTTATATTTAGTTATTTAAAAAATTCCAAAAATTTTGAAAAGATTAATAAAAGCTTTTAGTAAGATTTTTTGCTATAACTCCAAATTTGTCCCAAGTCATTTCTTTCTTTGATATTAGGCCTTTTTCCTCCACTTCATTTTTCTTTCTTTTCATTTATTCATGTTCATTGTAACTCATTTTTAGTGTTGTTTTCTTGTATATGCCTTAGATATCTTACTTTAAGTTGAAAGATTTGTGATAGTATTCCTCTTTTATATGTATTTCATCTTAGTATATTTTATGTCTATTTGTATATATTGTGCATCTGTTTCAATTCATTGACTTTCCAGTATTTTTTATTATTAAGTTTATATAAATAAAACAAAAAAAATATTTCTTTAAATAAAAACTACAAAATCACTTTTCAAATAAAAAACTGTAAAGTCACTTTACCTCTTAAATAAAAATTGCAAAAATCAATTTTCAAATAAAAATTGCAAAATCACTTTTTAAATAAAAATTAAATTGAAATAAGATTTTTTTTTTTGTAAATATTTTTTTTTTCTAAATAATCTTTAAAAATCACTTTTGAATTGAAATATTTTCTAAAAATAAAATTGTAAAATCATTCTTTTTCTAACAAAAGTGAATAAAAAACATTTTCTTGTGAATAAACTCCAATTTAAACATTCAATAATTTTTTTTATTAAAAATAAGAAAAATCCATTTTGAAAATAAATTTGAACAAGAATAAATAAATCAAATCATTTTTTATAAATAAACCTAAACTTTGTTTGTAAATAAATAAATTAAAGTTTTTTTAAATGTAATTAATATTCTATTTTGAAATTTCTTGAAAATGTTGTAATATCGGAGAAATAATCAAATCTTTTTTATCAGTCCAATAAATCAATTTATGTAGTTCTATGATCATTTGTGTTGTATATTTTTTGTTATCTAATTTTCACAATGTCTTGTATATTTGTATCATTCTTTTTATTCATGATAAATAATTATTCATTGTCATGGTTCCCTTCACTTAGTAGAGACCTTTTTTAGGGTTTAAAGGAGTGCTACCCTATGATACCTTTACGACAAGTAATTTGACCCTGGATTTAGACTCGGTTTTTTGTAAACATGTTTTTCCTTTAAAAGTTATAGTTTTATTTCTTATTTTGTTTTCATTTTAAAAATATATAAAAATAAGTGTCAACTTCAAATTTTCAAAAATCAAATTTTCACAAATAAAAAATGAGTCTTACTATCGAGTAGTAACACACATGAAAAATATGAGTCATAAATAACATTTTTTATAGCTCAAATTTCTAAATATTTTTTTAAAGTCATTACTTTTTCAATATAAAGCTCTAATTTAGAGATCTTATATCTTATATAAAAGTTACTACTATCTTCTCATTTTAAAAATAAAAATAAAAAATTCAAATAATGAATTGAATTAAAATGAACAAATTAATAAAAGTCTTTTAGAATTTATTTGACATAATGACACGTATAAAAGTTCCATTATGTTAATTGAAATGGGAAAAAAGTGTACAGTCTCTTTCTCCCTTCCTGACATCAATTTTATTTTATTTTTTTGAAGAAAGAACAAATTTTGATTACAAAACAATTTTTGGGTTCAAAAATGAAAAAAATAAAAAAGTATTTATATTATGTGACTTAAATTTATATTAATACATAATATCATTTAGTATAATATATATAACATTTTTAATATTTAGTATATATAATATTATTTAATGACCTAACATAATATTTTTTTTATTTGTAAAATTATATATATATTCATCTTTTGCTTTTTGATAAATCAAATACACATAATACAACATATTTGATTAGATATGATATTTTATAATATCGTTGTCTATTTTATATAATGTCTTATAATATCATGTCTTATTAAAATTTCATATGTTTACAATGTTATATACACACCATTGAGTCAAACAAATTTGTCCTCCATGCTATAGGACAGGATTCCTAACTTTTAAAATATGAAAAAAAAATATTTTATATATTTTCTCCAAAGATCCATTCCAAAAGATATTTTTAGTTTTTTTAGTTTGCTATTTTAAAATAAGCATTCCTATTTCTTCTACTACTTAGATCCTATGTTTATTGAAAAAAAAAAAAAAAGAAATAGAAAAACGTATTTCTATAATAATAAAATTTTGACCATAAAAATCAATCAACATACATATAATTTAAAAAAATTAGAAAATTTTGGGCTTTTAAGAAAATAAATAAAGTTATTAAAAAAAGGGACTTACAAGTCTAGAATTATATGGTTGAATGCTGGTACTCCCTGTTGTCGAAGAAGTTGCCTGTATCAAACAAATTAATAATTTATATTAGTAAAACTTAAAAACAAATAACCGACACAAATATTATATATTTTTAAAATTTAGGTATGGACAATTATTTTTACTAGTATTAGAGTGCGTTTGAAGTGTTTTTAATAATTTTAATATTTGAAAAATAAAAATTTTTAAGTGTTGAAAAGATTAAAAATATTTTCTAAAATTATTATCAAAAACACTCTTAATCCCAAATGAGATATAGAGTTAAGAAAAAAATTATAAAATAACAATACATGAGTATTGAAATTCCGAATATCGGATACTACTTTAAAAGTTTATTATTTTGTAATGCTGCTTATTTAACTCAAAAGTTGGTTGGGATGGGTGTTTTGGTGTCAGCTATTGCAAAAATTGAGTACATTTTTGTATTTTTATTTTCTATTTACAAAGGAAGACAATTATTTAACTGATCACAAAGTTTTTTATTTGGATATACTTTATTTATATATATATATATATATATATATATATATATATATATTAAAAAGTAAATAAATAAATTTTACATGAAAGGTAGAACCTCTTTTCCAAAAAGTAGAGATTTGATTATTCTTTGTTTTTTATATCTCAATTATTTTACAATTATTATATTAATCTTTAATATAAATTTTCAATTGGATATGAATGTAACTTCTATCTCATCACGTGGGAGTATTGGGAGTATGAGGTCACAAGAGAGTCTGAGCCGTAATAGGGTGTATATTGAGTTCAAATCTTACAAATTTAAACTTCTAGAAAAATTGGTATTTAAACAGAAAGTATATCTTATATAACATATATATATATATATATATATATATAAAAGAATTCTCATTACAAATTATTCGAGAAATTTTTTTTTTTTTTTTTAACTTCTTATTACTTTTGATGTCAAGCTTGTCCATGCTTACATCTTGATTTACCATACCATTCTTGTCTATAGAAATGCTTCATTTTCTTTTGTTGCTGTCGTGCTGGCTGAACCAGTGCCAGTAGATGAACTCAGACCTATTCAACATTGTTGGCTAATGCAAGCTTGCAGCTGAAGTGCTTTTCAATCCAAATCAAAGGTAGAGGTTAGTGAGGAAAATTAATGGTTTAAGGAGGGAAATTCCAAATAAGCGGGAAAGATTAATAAAGCAGGGGTAGAATGAAAAATTATCTATAATATTTGTGTGGTATGTGTGTGGAAAGTTCCGAGTAAGGTGGTTAAGATTGCTTTTCAATCCAAATCAGAGGTGGAGGCTAGTGTGGAAGATTCTGCGTAATTTGGAAAAGAATCAACGGGCGCACAACACGTTGTTCATCTACTGGCACTGGTCCAGCCAGCACGACAGCAACAAAAGAAAATGAAGCATTGCTATAGACAAGAACTCAGATCTATTCAACATTGTTGGCTAATGCAAGTTTGCAGCTGAAGTGCTTTTCAATCCAAATCAAAGGTAGAGGCTAGTGAGGAAAATTAATGGTTTAAGGAGGGAAAATTCCAAGTAAGTGGGATGCGTGTGGAGAGTTCCGAGTAAGGTGGAGGCTAGTGTGGAAGATTCTGCTTAATTTGGAAAAGAATCGACGGGCGCACAAGAAGTTAATTTGACTAGTCACATTAATTCATTAGGATGTTTTTTATTTGCCCAAAAAAAGCTGGCACGATAGAGAAGTGATTGACTCGAAATGTTCTCATTGCAAAATTATTATTACTACAAAATCAGAGGTAGAATGAAAAATTAACTAATATTTGTGTGGATTGGATGGTGAAGGTTCCGAGTAAGGTAGATAAGAATTGTTTTTCGATCCAAATGAGAGATGGAGGCTAGTATTAATGGAAATTAACCGTTTGGGCACAACTGGGAAAGAAACGAAAGATATTATACATTAATTTGTCGAGTAACATTAATTCATTAGGATACTTCAACGTATGCTAGAGAAGTGATCCACCGATGTGAATCTTCAAGTCTTCTTCTACACTCAAATTTCTTTTTGAACTCTTCAAGTCTTCTTCCACGCCTAAACTTCTTTTCGATTTAAAATAATATTTATAAATTATAATCCATTTTCTTATCGCAAGATATTATAGGGATATTCAAGATATCCAAATAGAGGTTAACTTTGAATCACTAATAAAAATTTGAATTTGATATTCAAAAATTATTTATTAATATCTCTTTAGATGTCATGGATAACAATAAATAGTTATAGGGATAACAACCATAACCATTAATATATTATTGGCAATTCAAACAGAATATCAAAATATATAAATAATGAGGATCAAGATTTTTTTATATGAAAATAAAAAACCACGAGTTCTACGACCAATCAATCTAAATCCACTATTCGAAATTAAGTTACACAAATTTAAAGATTTATTCTCTAACACCTAGAATTTGATTCATATCCACAATGCAACAACTCTCTGTTGCTCTTTAGTATATCTGTCGGTCCAATCTAAATCCATTATTCAAAATCAAGTAAATACTCTCTCTAAACAAATTATAGTCATTTAGCTCCCCAATGATTGTTCATTCACTTGAAGTAAATAAAAATTTGTTTCCTCTAATAAAAGTACTTCTATAAACTTTCCTATAAAAATAAAACTATAACAAAACATTTATGGTGTATACAATCATATCACTTGTATACAAGTACTTTTATCCCCTATAAAAATTTCTTCGTAAGTGGAAAGTTTGAATGTTTTGTATACTCAGTAAATCAAAGCATACCTCAAATCATAAAGGCGAGAGCTAAGAAACAAAGGCATGTCAATCCAATGCTTGAGAGTGTGGGTGGTGCCCAAAACAACTGAGTACCAACTTGCAGTTATTATGCAGATATTAATTTATATCAAATTGGATTGTATTGCTTGGTGGGGTTGCAGTGAATACATTTCATAGATATTTTTTTTTGTTTTAATTTTAAATTTTGTTCAATCTTTATGAAATTTATTTTATTTAAGAACTATTTACATTATAAAATAAATTTTAATAAAAAATACACATATTTTTATAATTTTATATTTGATACTTCATCAAATATTTTTGGTGGTGCTTTTATTTGATTTTGAGATTTCTTTTTTAAAATGTTTAGATATTTAGGTTTAAATGTAGTTACTAATTTAAAATAGTTACATAATTATTTAAATTATTTTTTATTTAATTTTTAATAAAATTAATTTTATTTAAATACATTATTTTCTATTAAATATTTTTTAGCGATGAGTTAATTTTTATTTGATTTTTAGGTTTAATAAAATAATTACTTTACAACTTACTAGATAAGTTTTAATAATGGTGTTATGTTTATATTATAATGTTATAAATAAGTTTTAAACAAAAATTTATCACATTTAAATAATTTATATTTAGTTATTTCAAAAAATACTAAAACTTTATTCGTGAAATTATTGATTTTTTTTTTCTAAGTTTTGTAGGGAAAAATTATTAACAGTTTTCTAGTAAGATTTCTTTATTTTATTTTTAAATCTTTTAAAAATGCTCTTTGAATTTTTTTTTGATAATTTTTTTAATAAATTCAAAATTTTCTATCAATTTATTTATTTATTTTATTTTTAATGTTTTGTTGTTTAATTTGCTCATTGTGGGATTTAAGAAGGGTCTGTGTATTTCTTAGGGCCAAAAAAAAAAAAAAAAAAAAAAAAAATTCCTCCAACAGTATACCTAAATAATAAATCTGATTTTCAACACACTTATGTTGGAAAAATTAAAGCTAATAACATCTATAAATATATGTGTTTGAAATGCATTCAACATGGTTATTTGTGTGAATTTAGTAATATAAATTAAACCATAATAATTAATCAATTAACTGACATACATACATGTAGGTGAAATTTCTTCTTAGAAGTTACTTGATAAAATTTAATACTTGCAATTGAATAACTTAAATTAAATTTATTTTTAAGTTTTTGACTTAAAACTTAAATTGAATTTTATTTTAAGTATTAAAGTTATTTAATAAAGTTAATTAAAAATTTATTCTAAATCATTAAATTGATAATTTTGTTGTCATTACTTTTCCCTTACTTTTAACTATAAATATGAGTTATAGATGTGGAGTCCTAGTTATAAGACATACTCATTAAATATAGGTAGATGAGGCAAAAAAAGTTTGAAATTAATAATAAATCAATTATTTTGACCTAATATTGAGAGTTATTCTTAACTTTAAGTTATTTTATCATATTTATTTAATCTCATCAATAATATAAACTAAGTTATAAATCATATTAAATCATTAAATTAATTTATTCAACACCTAATTAATTAGGGTTTTCAACATTTGCACTCCCAAAGGTTTGAAAATTTAAAATGATGAATAAATAAAAAGTCTTGAAATAATTAGTTTAACAATGCATGTCCTTCTTAATTTATCATTTACTACCTAATAAAAGATATTATTATAGGAAATAACCTTAGAGAATATTTTATAAATAAACTTAATGATTTAATATGGAGTAATAACTTAATTTAAGTCATTAATTAAATTAAGTATATTAGTAAAAATAACTTAATATTACAATTTAAAGTTAAAAAAAACTTTAAGTATGAAGTCTAAGTGGGGTTTGGTAAACTAATTTAATAGCTTAAAGTGATTTAATAACTTAATTTATTTATATTTAGTAAAATAATTTAATGGTATGACTTAAAGTAAAAGACACATTTAAGTAATAAGTAAAAATAATTAATTTATTCTTAAATTCACATCTTTATTTTATATTTTTATCCTTATTTGTCATAATTATTTCTATGGTTTCTTTTGTTATTCTACGACTTCCATTGTTATTTGACCTCATTAACCCTAATTATAAATTATGAAGATAAATATGTTAAGTTGATGATTTAGAATAAATTTTAAGTTAATTTTATTAAATAAACTTAATATTTAAAGTAAAAATTAAGTAATAAGTTTTAAATCAATAATTTAAGTAAATTATTGAGTAATAAGTATTGAGTTTTATCAAACACCCTCTAAATACTCATCTTATTCTTAATAATTTTTTTTTAATTTTAATTGTTCATATTTTGTAATAATATATTTTATAACTATTACTCCACATTTATAACTCATCTTTCTATAATAAATAATTTGTGATTATCTTATGTATTTATAATTTTTTAATTATGGATGTTTAACAAATATATTTATTGTTTAAGATTACTAAAAATAAATATTAGTTAATTAAATGAGTGATATATGTAATTCAAGATTAAATAAAGCAAATAAAAGGCTTGATAGGGACAAAAAAAAAAAAAATCAAAGAATAAAAAGGAAGGGACTGAAAGGTCTATGTTCTTGTCAAAACAAGAATGACAGATCACTGATGTGACAAAAAAATCAAATAAAAAAACGAAAGGGATAGAAAGGTCTATGTACTTGTCAAAACAAGAATGACAGATCAGTTATGTGACCAGTGTGGGCAAAAGCATTTTCCAAATAAAAGAAAATTTTAAGCCTAAAATTAATTTCCAACAATTAGAAAATGTGTATTTAAAATTTCCATCTTGTCTCCTCTTTTGTGTTTGTGTATAAAGACAACTTTGGATATATTTTCTATTTTTTATTTCTAAAATAAAAATCTTTTATATAAATGGAGATTATCTTTTAAAATAAAATATAGATTTGGAATATCTTTAAAAATTACTTTTATACATTTTCAAATTTGAAATAACAACGAAGGACCCAAAATTTGTTTTAAGCTCATTTCTTTATTTAATTTTAAGTCCTCTCCTTTTTATATTTTTGTGAATTGGGCGGAGAAAGTTCCGAATAAGGTAGATAATAATTGCTTTTCAATCCAAATCAGGGATGGAGACTAGTATTAATGGAAATTAACCGTTTGGGCGCAAGTGGGAAAGAAACGACTTTTGATGTCTTCAAGTCTTCTTCTACGCCCTTTTTGATATCTACACTTCAAATTGCAAAATAATAATAATAATTATTATTATAATATTAACATTCGTGTGATCTGGGTAGGGAAAGATCTCAGTAAGGTAGACCATTATCATCATCCATCGCAGAAAGAGTTGACAATATTTAAGGGATGATCACGGATGACTCATTGCATTGATTGTACAACACTCACAACACTTGCATTAATCACAAAATAGTTGAAATATTAAAAGGTCATTCTATAATAATTATATAAGGGTCAAGGCCTTCATTATGAACATAATGGTATTATTTTCTTATAATTGTTTATGATGTAATAAATTTGAAATTCATTATTCAATTGATGATATTCTAGTTTTTTTTTATTCATTTTTATATTGTTTATTATATTTTATGAGTATTTTTACATAATATTTCTTACATTGTACATGATTTATGTGTATTAGGAGTTGAACAAAAGATCTAAGTCGTGAGTTTTTTTACAAGAAGATGATTTGTTTATAACTGATTCATAGACTTAAGTAATTCATTTGAGGTTGTAGTATATCACCTCCTAATCGGACGGATGACTTATCTTAATACAGGGAATGAAGTTCTCATGATGAGTACACTATTATGTATGATTACACATTGAACAATATGTATCGTTACAACTTAATAAATGTGAATTTTTAACAATTTTTGTGATTTCACTTTCATATATTTGAATTTCGCTCCCTAATTTCCTAGTTGCACTCCCAATTTCATAAATTCCCCTTCAAAGGAAAGAATTACAAATAGTTTTAGGTCTTTGTAACTAGGTTTTCCTTTGGTTATACCTAGGACCAATATCTTTGTACCTTAATCCTATGACTTTGTACCCTATATCGGTTATTTTAAATAAGAAGGTATAGTTAAATAACATAAATTATTTCATTAAGGGAATAGAAGAATTCATGGTCTTTGGAATATACATAGATGATTGACACTTACATTTATCAGTTTTTTCTTAATTTGAGTGATTCTCCCTAATTTATCAATTTTGGTCCCTAATTGTCTAATTCTGCTTTCAATAACAAAATTATAAGTACTACTAAAGCAATGTAGTGCCATTTTGTTGTACCCTGATCCCGCCCTTTTATACTTTGATCCTATGTCTTTGTACATATGCTGATTGGATTTTACTTATTTTTTTTTAAGTAAATAAAAGAAAATATTTTATTTATTTATAAATAAATGATTTATTAAAAAAATTACCAAGAAATAAATTATTTAAAATTTGATTACATGATAAAATAAATTGGTCAAATAAAATATCATCTTCACAAATTTCCATTATTATGAACAAAATTTCAATTTTCCATAATATTAATAAAATTTATTTTTGAAATGGTGTATTATTGTCTACATGACATTAATATTTTTTTTTTCTTTAAGATAACATGAAATAAATATTGTTCATAATTTTTAGATTCATTGTATATATCACACTTCGGACTTTTGGGGTCGAACCAAAAAAAATAAAAATTGGTCACCAAACTCTAAAATTTATAATATTTTAATTATGGATTATTGTTTAAGATTAATAAAAATAAATATTAGCTAATCAAATGAGTGACATATGTAATTCAAGATTAAATAAAGGAAAAAAAAATGCTTGATAGGGACCAAAAAAAATAAAAATTGGAGTAAAAAGAAATGGACAAAAAGGTCTTATGTTCTTTTCAAAGCAAGAATGAGGTACCGTATGGGGCACTTTGCTAACTTGACCTCAATGGAATGGCACATTTGTTTCTTCGCTGATAGATTAGTGATGTGACCAATGTGGGCAAAAGCATTTTCCAAATTAAAGAAAATTTTAAGCCTAAAATTAATTTCCAACAATTAGAAAATGTATTTTCAAAATTTACATCTTTTTGTCTCCTTTTCTGTGTTTATGCATACGTGTGAAAGAAAACTTAGGATAGATTTTCTATTTTTTTGTTTTTAAAATAGAGAATTTTTATATAAAAATAAGATTTGGAATGTGTCTTTAAAAATTATTTTTAGAAATTTTAAATTTTGAAATGATAACTGTAGACCCTAAAAATTGTTTTTAGCTCATTACTTTATTCAATTTAAGTATTTTTCTTTTTATGTTTTTTAGCCCATTTGTATACCCCCTCGAACAGGTGGATTTTATTTTATTTATTTATTTTTTCTGGCTACCCCGAGAATCAGTCGTTCTTGGGCAGCCAAAAGAGGACTGGAGGTAAAGGAAAAACAGCGGATGAGTGAGCTGTTCTGGGTGGCCATAGGACTAATGGGTGAGTTGTTCTGGGCGGCCATAGGACTGATGGGTGAGTTGTTTTTGGGTTTCCAGGTGAAAGGAAAAAAAAGAAAAAGGATTGCTTGTGAGGGTTTTTTAGGAGGGACAGAAAAAAAAAAAAAAAAAAATATCTGGAGAGAAAAACGGAGGAAATGGGGGAGGGATTTTCAGTTCCGGAGGAGAGGAGGCCGAAAGGGGAGTAGCAACACAGGTATGTTTTTGATAACCTGCTTGTTTTTTCTTTTTCACATGGTTGGATTAATTTTATGCGTATACTAGTACTCTATTTTGATGGCTGAATGTGAGCATTAGAAACTTTTGGTATTTTTTTTTTATTTATGGAATATGAGTTTTTTGGAATGCATTTTATGCTTGATTCTTAACCCATTTCCTTCACTCACTGAACCCATTACCGTATCAAACCACCTTCAGCTTATCCTCTACCCATTCCCCGATCACCCCAACCACTCCTAGCTGCCATTTTCTCCACCATAGCCATTCATTTTCCGTCCAAGCGTCGATGAGATCCATTTCGCCATAAATTGCCACTACAGATTGCTTCCATAAATCACCATAAATCACACTCTATTCTTGCCGACCCATTTCGCCGAAGCATTTGTGGGTCTTCTGGATGTTGTGGTGGAGGAGACCAAAGCCGATGACAAGTCCGATAATAGCGAGGACGGTGACGATGAAGATGAAGATCTTAGTGGCTTTGCCCACATAATACATTGTGGTTTCCTCAGCTTGGGAACGGAGAATCCGAGAAAGGAAGTGGAAGTGGGCAGCTTACACTTACAGCAGGGTTGCAGTTCATGGCGCTTGGTGGGAAGAAGAAGAAGAAAAAGAAACCGATGATGAAGAATGGGGATGCATTTGGAGGTTTTGATGCGGTGTCGTTTTGGTGGAGTGTGTGATGGCACGTGAAGCATAGTAAGGGAGAGAGTGGAAGTACCTTTGCCAAATAAAGTTTGGTGCTTTTTACTTGTAGTTGCAGAATCCCATTCAAGTAAATGCCCCTAGCTTTTACCATAATTACTATGCACCCACTTTTCCTTTGCTTTGTTGTCCTTTTGTCGTTATAGTTTGGAATAAACTTGCCTATAGAAAAAAATAAAAAATAAAATAATTATCTATAAGATTAAAATCTTGCTTTTAATAAGTAAATCCAATTTAATAAAAATAATTTCAATTAAAAAGATGTTAATATGAAAATAGGGAGAATTATTTTATGTCAAATTCAAAATTCCAATTTTCACATTTAATTATTCATTTTATTATTATTATTATTATTATTATCATTATTTATTTATTTATTTATTTATTTATTTTTAAATTCCATTATCAAGTAATTCTTCAAAATCCCAATTTACAAATTTAATTTCCAATTTACAAAATTCCAATTTTCATATTTATTTATATTATTCTTATTATTATTATTGCTTTCACATTTACTTTATTATTTATTTATTTATTTATTTATTTTTAAATTCCATTATCAAGTAATTCTTCACAATCTCGATTTCCAAATTTAATTCCCAATTTCCAAAATTCCAATTTTCATATTTATTTATTTATTTTATTATTATTATTATTATTATTATTTTCACATTTACTTTATTATTTATTTATTTATTTTTAAATTCCATTATCAAGTAATTTTTCAAAATCTCGATTTCCAAATTTAATTCCTAATTTTCAAAATTCCAATTTTCACATTTATTTATTTAATCATTGTTATTTTCGTTATTATTATTATTATATTTATTTGTTTATTTATTTTTAAAATTCCATCTTTAAATAACTCTTCAAAATTCCGATTTCCAAATTTAATTCCCAATTTTCAAAATTCCAATTTTCACATTTATTTATTTAATCATTATTATTTTCGTTATTATTATTATTATTATTATTAATATTATTATTATTATTATTATTTATTTTTAAAATTCTATCTTTAAATAACTCTTCAAAATTCCGATTTCCAAATTTAATTGCTAATTTCCAAAATTCCAATTTTCACATTTATTTATTTAATCATTGTTATTTTCGTTATTATTATTATTATTATTCTATTTATTTATTTTTAAAATTCCATCTTTAAATAATTTTTTAAAATTCCGATTTCCAAATTTAATTCCTAATTTCCAAAATTACAATTTTCACATTTATTTATTTAATCATTATTATTTTTGTTATAATTATTATTCTACTTATTTATTTATTTATTTTTAAAATTCCATCCTTAAATAATTCTTCAAAATTCCGATTTTCAAACTTAATTCCCAAAATTCCAATTTTCACATTCATTTATTTAATCATTGTTAATTTCGTTCTTATTATTATTCTATTTATTTGTTAGTTTTTAAAATTCCATCTTTAAATAATTCTTCAAAATTCCGATTTCCAAATTTAATTCCCAATTTCCAAAATTCCAATTTTCACATTTATTTATTTGGTCATTATTATTTTCGTTATCATTATTTTATTTATTTTAAAAAAAAATCCATCTTCAAATTTAATTTCCCAAATTTCAATTCTTAAATTTAATTTTCAAAACTTCAATTTTCAAATAATTTTCGAGACTTCAATCTTCAAATAAATTTCAAAACTCTAGTTTTCTTCCGAATAGTTTTAATTTCACTCCAGTTGTCAAATATTTTTTCAATTCTACATTTTTTCATCTTTTATTAGGGTTTTAGGTCACTAAAAATCCTGTTTTTAAATAAAGTTGCTGCCATTCTCATTTTGGTATGCACTCGCACAATTTTTTTTCGATTTTCAAATAATTTTCTATTTCTCTTGATTTTAAATAAGCAATAATGAATTTTTCATAATTCCAAAATAATGGAATTTGTGAGTCTAATTCATGCAAGATAAATTGGGCTTTGGTGGGGGCCATACATATGAGTTTTCTTTTCTGATTGTCAACTGTTATGCTTAATGAATATTGTTTGATCTTTGTCTTGCTCTTTGATATGCATGTGATGATTTTATACTTGAGCTAACCTTGTTTCCATGATAGTACACTATTACTTGCTGCCAAGGTACACTCCAATTCCCACTTTGCTTATTCTAATACATGATTCATTTTATTATTCAATTATTTTATTGGTATCCTTTGATTTTCTTATCAATTGCCACATCTGTCTCACCTTATTTAGTAGAGACTTGTTTTTTAAGGGGCTTAGAGGGGTTCTATGGTCTTTCACTGTACCTTCCCAATAAGTAACTTGACCCCCAAACCCAGACTCGGTTTTTCACAGACCTGTTTTTCCTTCAGGAGTCATACTTAGGGTTTTTCTTTCTTATTTTGTTATTCCCTTAAAAAATAAAACAAAAGTAAGTGGCGACTCCAAGTCTTTTTCCAAGAATCAAATTTTCACCAAATAAAAATAAAAAAACGAGTTTCACTATCGAGTGGGAACGCATCGAGCGAAATGCGGGGTCCACAAAATGGCGACTCCATTGGGGAATTATTAGAGAGTCAAGCTTGAACTTAAGATGAGGCAAATGTGGCGTTTGATGGGTTGATTGGTGGGTACCTATCTGTTGATTACGCGTTGTCCTTGATGCATGCTTGATTATTGTGTTCATTTAGGACATTGACATGTTGATTATGATAATTGATTAACTTGATTGAGGATTCTGATGTCCAGGCTGTTCGGAAGCTCACAAAGGCTGGGTTATTGACAGCTCTCACTCCTAGGCCATTGCCTCAGCCCATCCCGCCACAGTTTAAGATAGATTTACATTGTGCATACCATAAAGGGCCAGGGCATGAGACTGACCGTAGTATTGCTCTGAGGCACGCCATCCAGGATTTGATTGATCAGGGTGTGGTCCACTTGGGTCAGCCGAGTGTAACCACTAACCCATTATCGACCCATACTACACACGTGGTTGCCCCTCCGGCCAATAGCATACACTTCATTAACTTCGCTGAGCTTGACGATCACATCCACATGTTGAGCTGAGATGAGTCAAAGCCAGAGCCCATAGTATTAGACGAGATTTATGAGATGGGCAGAGTGACTTTGGGCCCTCGGATGTTCACACCATTTAGACTGGTTCCTGATGCGACATCAGTACAAACAACCATTATCGAGCCATTGGCTTTCCCACATTACAGTTTTCAAATGCCATTCGTCTTGATTCTAGATGTTGAGGAGGTTCAAACTCCGTATGTTGATGTTTCTTAGACTCCTAATATGCAGTATGTTATCTGCGGGAGTAGGGTGGTACGACAGCAGCCCCCCACAACCTCTAGACCCTTAGAGGGGATGTCCGCTCATGAGAAGGTCAGGAGAGAGGATGATGAGATCTTGAGACAGTTATAGAGCACCCAAGCTTGTATTTCCATTTAGAGCTTACTTGCATCTTCCAACACTCACATAAATGCATTGATTCGAGCCTTGAGCTAGATCAGAGTCGAGACTACCACCACACCGGAGGGATTGATTATCATGGTGACGACTGGCGGAGCCACTTGCATAGTATTCTCTAATGATGACTTGCCACCTCATGGTCTGGACCATACACGTCCGTTGTATATCTCAATCGGTTGTTCAGGCTACCGAGTCCTATCTGTCATTTTGGACAATGGTTTGGCCCTGAACATCTGCCCTTTAGCTACTGCCATCGCCCTCGGTTATGCGCCCTCTGACTTTGGTCCCTCTACTCAGACAGTCCGAGCATATGATAGCACTAAGAGGGAGATTATGGGCACTTTGGAGATTGAGCTGTTGATAGGTCCGACCACTTTTCCTACATTGCTTCAGGTTTTGAGGATTCCTACATCCTTTAACTTGCTTTTGGGTCGACCTTGGATTCATAGAGCTGGGGCTATTATTTCTTCCCTTCATCAGAAGGTGAAGTTCATTCATGATGGCTAGGTCATCACAGTGCAGTATGTGGGAAATATGTTCATTTCTTTTGAGCCAGTGCTTCAGATCAGTCATAGTGATGACGATCTATTTCTGACTAGGTTCACATTCGATGAGGTGCAGACCCTAGAGATGGAGGATTTTTTTCGAGACTTCGTGGCTATGTTGTTTGACCAGCATGACATCACAGTGGTACTTGACATGATGAGGAACATGTCTTATTTATCTAGCATGGGTTTGGGACAACATCGGCACGGGCCTAGTGAGTTCATGGCTATCCCAGATCATGATGTACAGTCCGGACTCGGGTTCGTCCCTATTGACGCCGACTATCGATATATGGCATGATTGCGCAAGGAGAGTGTGAAGGCCCGATTGACTCACACACCTTTCAACTATCTTGTTCGCCCGTACACCATAAGCTTGGAAGACTAGTTTGTGAGGGAGTCAGAGCTACAGATACATTCAGATGGGAGCATTGAGGGATTCAACACTGCTCAGGAGGCTGAGCTTCAACGTCTTATCCACCAATTGTAGTTGAGTGAAGGAGCTTCTAGCACTTCTGCTTCTGCATTGGTCACCCCATCATCTCCAGATCGTATGAGCCTCATGACACTGTATTTCTCGGATGATGTCGATGAGTATGGTGATTACTACTCAAAAAGTGCTATTTGATAGCTTTTAATTAATCCTTTTAAACACTTTTGAGTAGTAGTTAGTGCCTTTTAACCCAATTAGCATGTTAAGGCCCCTTTCAATCAATTCTAATCAAATTGTGTAAGTTTTGGTGTTTTTGTTAGTATTTTGATCACCAAAGCATTATGAGATTGAGGAGAGTTATATGGAATCCTTGGCAAGCAATGGGAAGCTTAGAGGCATGAAGAATCAAAGCTTTGAAGCATCTTTTGCCATAAGCAAAGTGGAAATGCAAGGAGAAGCAAAGAGAATCCAGCCATGAAGCATTCTTGATGATAGTCACTGCAGCCACTTTTGGAGCACTTCTTGAAGTCCAAATTATGCATACAATATGTCATTTGAAAGCTTAGGAAGTCAAAAATCCAATGCTTCAAACCGTGTGCAATTTGGAGCTGAAATGAGGAAGTTACAGCCTTTTAAAGGCAACTGCTCCAAGCTGAAGGAAGGATTCTGAAAAGTGCTGCGGAATCAGCCTTTTGCTGCGAGATATTTCGCAACACTTTTGTATAGTGCTATGGATTTCCCCTGAAGCTTCACGCCGCGATGGAAGCCAAACACCACAAGATGGAAGTCCACTTCGCGGAGATGTTGAATCAGCCTTTTGCTGCAAAGAAATTTCGCAGCCCTTCTTATGCACCTGCGAAATTTCGCAGACCTCATCTTTTACCTGCGAAATGGTCCTTAGTGCTTCCCGATATTTGTAACCGACACTTGGAGATATTTTTCATTAGATTTTTTTTGCCTAAATGCCCAAATTCTCCTTGTAAGTCACCAATGATAGGATTCCTTAGTTTTTAAGTTAGGAATTTGGCAAAAATATCTATGTAATAGATGTAAATGTAATTTTGGTATAAAGAGAGCCCGAGGAGCCTGTTCTGAGGGGGATGAACCTTTTGTAAAAGTTTCAAAGGAAGAAATACACAGAGCTTGAGCTTGAGCTCTGCTTTACCTTCTCACTTTGATTGTGTTTTTTATTTATTTACTAAGTTATGCACTCTCTGAGGAGTTTTCCCCAGAAAATGAGTAGCTAAACCTTTTAGTTCCTTGGAGTTAAGGTTACAGGGAAAGGTTCCAAGTGCAAGAATCAGAAGCTTTGTGGTTTCAGCTATGAATGAAAAGAAGGTGTGTCCCGTGAATGGTTTCTAATGTTTTTAGTTAACTTAAAACGCCTTGGAGTCACCTGGGCCAACACTTGGTAAGGCAAGTGATCTCTAACCATGGAGATGCACTAGTTTACCCCTTGCGAGCCTCTGGTAGGTGACTTGAAGGTAGGATTTTCTAGAATTGCCAACACTTGGTAAGCTTTTGGACTCTAAGGAGACATCCATTAGTTATCTCTTGCGAGCTTGTGAAGGGAAGTCCAAGGTTAAAGATCACCTTGAATGGTAAAGGCTAAGTGAGAGGCTGGAACCATTTCAAGTTGCATCAGTGAGAGAATTAAAGCTGAAATCCAATTGAGGGATGCATTTGTGCAGCACCTGTTAGAGAATTGACTTTATGTTAATTCTCTAATGTGAGGAATTGAACCAACTGACCGGAGCTATGCTTTTGCATGAGGAACCTCCCCTGTAAACCTGAATCTCCAAGGAATGCTTTTCTTCTTAAGTAAATTTTCATTACTTGCCGTGTTGTTAACCTAAGCTTAAACCTTTTTCTACCAAAGTTTGTGTTTTATTTCTTAAGCTAATCTTGAAATGAAACAGCACCAATTCACTTTGAATTGGTATCATTTTTTGTTTGAGTACCCTTCCCAGTGAACGATCCTAGAGCCACTATGTTATAGTAGCTTTGTCTTTGCTACCCTAGTTCATGGTGTTATAGGTTATAAATTTTGTTGATTACTCTCGCCATCAAGGAGCACCAGCTGGACACGAATCAGCTAAGACACCAATTAGGCATGAATCATATGGGACATTTTCTAGATCGAAGACATAGTGGATGAAACTATTCCACATGACGAGTACATTGATGAGATGCTCGCTATGAGTATGAGCAAGCTCGATGGGATAGTTCAGCCTGAGCTTGCTTCACCATTCGATCTCTTTGGAGTGTCTACCATTGAGATTGCTAAGGAGATCCAGACTGCTCCTGCTTCGAAGTTTTCAGATGACATTATAATAGTTGACGATTTGTTTGATGGCCCTGTTGACCCAGTTGAGGGAGCGTCCGACTTTGTGGACCCATCTCCTTCATTTGATGTTTTGTAAGGATTTGTCTCCATTCTAATGATGTTCATGACTTTTCATTTATGGATTTGAGCATTTTCGAGTATCTGCTTGTCTCTTGTGATATCACTTTATCTGCACTCTCTTCACCCACATCATAGATATTTGATATAGATGATGAGATTGTACACCATGATTAAGATGAAGATTGTTCTTCTGTTTTTTATTCAAGTCCTAGTGATCAGAGAGTTTCACTTGTCAGAGGAGATGCTGAGATTGTTGATTTTGGTACAGCAGACCAGCCAAGGGAGTTGAGGATTGGATTGGATTTGTCTACAGATGAGAGGGATGACCTTGCCTGGTTGCTCAGATCGCATTTGGATGTTTTTGCATGGTCCTATGAGGACATGTCGAGCCTTGATCCATCCATAGTCCAACATCATTTGCCATTTCTGCCTCATGTCAGACCAGTTAAGCAGAAGTTGAGGCGATTGCACCCTCGCTGGAGTTTGCAGGTGAAGGAGGAGATTCAGAAGCAGCCCAGTGTGGGATTTTTATTAATGGTCGAGTATCTCGAGTGGTTGGCCAATGTCGTCCTCGTTCCCAAAAAGGACGGCAATGTGGGAGTCTGTATTGATTTCTGAGATCTCAATAAGGCCAGTCCTAAAGATGATTTTCCTCTCCCACACATTGACATGCTAGTTGATAGTACGACAGGTCACTCGATGTTGTCCTTTATGGACTGATTTTCTGGGTACAATCAAATTCTGATAGCTCCAAGGACATGGAGAAAACGTCCTTCATTACCAAGTAGGGTACTTACTACTATAGAGTGATGCCGTTTGGTTTGAAGAATGCAAGAGCTACTTATTAGAGAGTAATGACTACTCTATTCCATGACATGATGCATCGGGATGTCGAAGTTTATGTAGACGACATGATAGTGAAATCCCGAGATAAAGTAGATCACCTAGCAGCTTTGGAGAGATTCTTTGAGCGGATCAGACAATTCAAATTGAGACTGAATCCTAAGAAGTGCACTTTTGGAGTGACTTCTGAGAAGCTGTTGGGATACATGGTCAGTGAGAGAGGCATAGAGGTAGATCCAGATAAGATCAGAGCTATCCTTGACATGCCTACGCCGAGGACCGAGAGAAAGATCAGAGGCTTCTTGGGTAGACTTCAGAACATCAACAAATTCATTGCCAGATTGACAAACATCTGTGAGTCTATTTTTCGACTCTTGAGAAAGAGTCAACCTACTATTTAAGATGATTAGTGCCAACGCGCATTTGAGAGGATCAGAGAGTACTTGTTATCATCTCTAGTCTTGGTGCCCCTTACACTAGGCCATCCTCTACTCCTATACCTGTCAGTCTCAGACGTAGCATTGGAATGCATGTTAACTCAACTCAATGATTCAAGCAAGGAGCGAGCTATTTATTATTTGAGAAAGAGGATGTTAGATTATGAGACGAGATATGTCATGATTTAGTGCTACTACTTAGCATTGTTTTGGGCTACTCGAAGATTGAAACATTACATGACCGAGTATTCAGTGCACTTGATATCCCGCCTTGATCCTCTGAGATTTTTGTTTGACAGACCCGCTTTGGTCGGACGACTTATGAGATGGTTGGTACTTCTGATTGAGTTTGACATTCATTATGTCACTCAGAAGTCTATCAGATGGAGCATTATTGTAGATCACTTAGCCTCATTACCGGTTTCTAATGGTAGAGCTATTGATGATGATTTCCCAAATAAGGATGTTGATGTTGTGACTAGTCTGTCAGGTTAGCGCATGTACTTTGATGGTGCAGCCAACCATTCTGGATACAGGATAGGTGTTTTTTTTATATTCCCTCATGGCGACCACATTCCTAGATCTGTTCGTTTGGTTTTCTCGGATCAACATCCTGCCATGAACAATATTGTTGAGTACAAGGCTTGCATCTTGGGATTAGAGACAGGTCTTGAGCTCGGGATTAGACAGATGGAGGTGTTTGGTGACTCTAATATGGTATTGAGACAGATTCAAGGCGAATGGAAGACTAGAGATGTGAAGCTTAGGCCTTACCATGCATACTTAGAGCTACTGGTTGGGAGATTTGATGATTTGAGGTACACATATCTGCCTAGAGCGTAGAACCAATTCGTTGATGCCTTAGCTACTCTAGCTTCCATGATAGATATTCCTACCGAGGCCACTATTCGCCCTTTACTGATCGAATCGAGATCTGTTCCTGCCTACTCTTACTTGATTGATGAGGCAGAGTTTGATGATGGCTTGCCTTGGTACCATGACATATACCAGTTTCTGAGATTGGTGCATATCCTAAGGTCGCCACGGCCAAGGATAAGAGTGCATTGAGACAGTTGGCCACTCGATTTGTGATTTGTGGGGAGATATTGTACAAACGATCAATTGATGGGATGCTATTATTGTGTTTGGACCGCGCCTCTATCGATCAAGTGATGAGAGAAGTTCATGCAAGAGTCTGTGGACCACATATGAGAGGACATATGTTAGCTCGTATGATCATGAGGACCGGGTATTTCTGGATGACTATAGAGACAGATTGTTGCCAGTTTGTTCAAAGATGTCCAGAGTGCCAGATACATGGGGACTTTATTCATGTGCCATCTTCAGAGTTACATGCACTAACTTCACCATGGCCATTTTAGGTATGGGGTATAGACATCATTGGGAAGATTTCGCCGAAGTCTTCCAATGGTCATGAGTTCATCTTGGTCGCCATCGATTACTTCACCAAGTGGGTGGAGACTGCTTCATATACGAGATTGACATCATCTAAGGTTGCTAGTTTCATCAGATCACACATTGTCTCTCGCTATGGAGTCCCTCAGGAGTTGATCTAGAACAGAGGAGTACATTTTAGAGTAGATGTTGACACTATATTATAGAGATACTGTATCTAGCATCATAGATTGTCTGCGTACAGGTCGCAGACGAATGGGACAATAGAGGCCGCAAATAAGAATATTAAGAGGATCTTGCGGAGGATGGTTAAGACTTCTTAGGATTGGTCAGAGAAGCTCCCTTTCACATTGTGGGCTTATCATACTTCTTTTCGCACCTCTACAGGAGTCACACCCTACTCCTTGGTGTATGGTATGGAGACAGTGCTACCAGTTGAGATTGAGATGGGTTCATTGAGAATAACATTGGAACAGTAGATTCCAGAGGCAGATTGAGCTCAGGCTTGATTAGATCAAATCAATCTCCTAGATGAGAGGAGGTTGAGGGCAGTAGACCACGTTTAGTCTTATTAGAGGAAGATGGCCCGTGCATTCAAAAAGCGAGTCAAGCCTAGACCGCTATAAAGAGGTGACTTGGTTCTAAAGGTCATCAGGGGATTGATCAGAGATCCCAGAGGGATGTTCAGACCCAATTGGAGCGGACCTTACTTCATTAGGGAGTTGATCCCAGAGGGTGTTGCATGGTTGATGGATCTAGATGGAAACCGATTCTCGGAGCCAACTAACGTAGATCAGCTGAAGAAGTATTATGTTTGAGACCATGGTCGCAGGATGGGTGGCCCTTATTTCGCTTAGCCATATACCTTGTTATTCCCTTTTGACATACAGACAGTTGCTAGCCCATTGAGCCTCGTATGTGCATTATAACCTTTCTTTCTTATTGCTTTGCTTACTTTTTTTTTACATCGGGATAGGGGCCCTTTAGTGTATGCATGCATTGTTTGGGAGTCTCATGAGTCTCGGACCTACAACACATCTTTCTCTCATTGTTTTTCCCTACCATCACATTACTGCATTTCATCACATCTCATTGGTCGTGTTTCTCATTTCTTCTTCTTTATTCTATCTACTGTTTGTTTTGCTTCATATTCTCTCAACCCTGAGTGGTGATCCTCCTCAGTTCATTACGTATCTCATTATCAATTTGATTTTCCTCATTGTCTCATTATTGATATTATATTCACATTAGGCACCTTCAAGTCCATGGCTCACGATATTTTCTATACATGTTGCATTTTATACATAAGGGCATGGGTTTTTGATCATTGGGTATTTGGGCCTAGTTTATCTTCATTTCTATCACCCTATCACCCTAGCCTACGTTACGTCCTGTGTCTTAAGACTACCCCGAGGCCATGGGATCAGATGTCGTATTCGACAACCCCTACTTGGACAAGTATTTGAGATTTGGTTGATATTTGGATATCATCGTGCTTCTTCTTCTAGGAGACGCCTCTTTGACGTTCGAACCCGATTCTGTTATGGACGTGGATGACTAGGATTGCAGAATTGATGATGAATGATTCGAGGTCATTTGATTTTCTGACCTATCACATATCTGATTCCATACTGGGGCATATTTTTCTTTTCGATTGAGATTTGTAAATCTTCATGGATTTGCATGATCATCCCCAATTATGAGATGCACGTTGGGTTGATGATTTGCTTTCATTTTGTCCTGATTCTTTGGTGGAACATTTCTTGAGTCATTCAATCGGACTCACACTTTCTGATATTCTTGTGATCCTTGGATGGAGCTATCTCGGGTGCATAGACTTTCATATCATCATTTCAGTAGGGTACATGTCAGATCTTTCATACATCCCCATCAAGTTATTCACGAGTTATCGGGACATATCGGATGCACTATTTGCTATACTGGGGCATATTTCCCTCTTTTAGTTGTGGAGATGATTGTTTTCTCACAAATTTGCTACAGTATTCTTTACTCAGTCGAGGGATATTTATTCGCATTACTGGTCACTGTTCCGATGATTTTTGCCGAGATGAGCCTCCAGAGGAGCACAACCTTCGGGTTTTGACCGTCCCACTATCCATGACTCTTCAGTAGATTGTTATGTTGAGGTCGTAGTAATTAACCTAGCGAACTATTCTCTTGAGACTCCCCAATGGATCATTCATTTCAGATAACAATAGATTCCTCCAGTAGAGCATTTCAAGTTAGAGACGTCTGACTTATTGTGACATCTTGTCAGGCATTGTGATTTAGTCAGATGAATTGTGAGGCCGTACTTATAGTCAATTTGATCATTCCGACTCATCAGCGGAGCATCTTTTAAGACTCATGGAGTCTCTTTCAAACCATTCTAGTGGATTGAGAGTTGTGGCGACACTCTACACTGGGGCATATTTTCCCTTCATCATCTCCTTGTTGCTCGGCGTTCAGAGCCACCATCCATTTTTAGTTATGGCGTTCAGAGCCATCATCGCTTCTCAGTTACGACGTTTAGAGTCGTCTTTTTTAGTTTGACATTCAGGGATGTCAGTTCTCAATTTGGCGTTCAAAGCCGCCATATCTTCTCAGTTTGACATTCAGAGCCATGTTTTCAGTTTGACGTTCAAAGCTGCCATATCTTCTTAGTTTGACATTCAGAGCCATATTTTCAGTTTGGAGGTCAGAGCCACATCTCCAGTTTGGCATTCAGAGTCATCATGTCTTTCTTTAGTTAGGCGTTCAGATCCACCATATCTCTTTCAGTTCATTGTTTAGAGCCGCATATTCATTTTGGCGTTCAAAGTCGTTGTTTGTTTCAGTTTGACATTTAGAGCCGTGTTTTTAGTTTGGCATTCAGAGCCATTATTCTGTTTGGCGTTCAAAGCCATCGTTCACAATTTGGCATTCAAAGTTGTTGTTCATAGTCAAGCATTCAAAGCCACCATCTCTCCACAGTTTGGCATTTAGAGCTTGTTGTTCGCAATCAGGCGTTCAAAGCCATCATTCACATTCAAACGTTCAGAGTCATCATCTCTCCACTGTTTGGCATTTAGAGCTATCGTCCATAGTTTGACATTTAGAGCCATCATATCTTCAGTTTGGCATTCAGAGTCATCATAATCTCTCCACAATTTGGTATTTAGAGCCCATCGTCCACATTCAGACGTTCAGAGCCACCATCTCTCTATAGTTTGGCGCTTATAGCCATCGTTCACAGTCAGACATTCAGAGCCATTAGTTAGCCTGGCATTCGGTGCCATCATTTTCCTCCAGTTTGGCGTTTAGAGCCACATTCCTAGCATTTAAAGTTATCTTTCTCTTTTAGTTCGGTGATCAGAGCCACATTGCTAGCATTTAGGGTTGCCATTTTCTTTTAGTTTAGCCTTCAGAGTCATTCTTACCATTTAGAGCCACTTTCATTAGTTTTAGGCGTTCAAAGCGGTGTTTTTAGTTTGGCATTCAGAGCCATCATCTAGCTTGGCATTTGGTGTCACCATCTTCCTTTAGTTTTGGCATTTAGAGCTATCTTGCATACTCATTCAAGAATTTAGAGTCACCATCTTTCCTCATTTTTGGCATTTAGAGTCATTTTTCCTCAGCCTTATCATTCAGAGTCATAGCTCCTGGCATTCATATTCACTGGCATTGCGCATCTTGCCTTCACGATTTTATATTCGTCCTCATTTTCCTCACCTCATCACCTTGTGCTCATTGCTTATTCATCATGCTCTTCTACACTTTCACTTCCACTGCACATGACATAGTCCTTTGAGTTCACGACACATATTTTAGTCATGTTGTTATGCACCCTACACTTAGCGTTCTCATGTAGCTCACATGTACTCCAAGGTGGTTCGACCGTTACTCATCTTTGACATCGATTTTCAAATCACTTTTGGAGAAATCTTAAATAGGGTTTGGATCCCTGGTGCAGCTTTGGAAGCACTTTGAGAGCTACCTTTCTCTTAGGATTTCAAAGCCTTAAGCGAGCTTGTATTCTACTTATATACCTCTAGGGGTCTTTCTTTTTCTTTGGTAGAGTTCACTTCATTTCACTCACTTTTCACTCTAGTGTTCATATTCCTTGCCCTCGTGAACTCTACCGAAAAGGGCATATTTGTAAACCCCCAGGAAAAGAGGAATGGTTTTTTTTTTCTTACCACCCCGAGAATGAGCTATTCGAGGCGGCCATGGGATTGGTGGGTGAGCTATTCTGGGTGACAGATGGGACTAGAAGCAAGAAAAAAAAAAATTAGGGCTCAGATGGGCTGTTTAGGCGGCCAAATGGGATGGAAAGAAAGAGAAAAATAGAGGAAGTGATTTAGGGATTTTGAGTTACGGAGGGGGAGAAGATTGTCTAGGAGAGAAATAGAGGAACGGGAAGAGAAGATGATGGTTTGGGAGGAGAAAAAAACTGAAGCTCGAAAGAAAGAAAAAACTGAGCAAGGGGATGGAATGAGAGCTGAGTGTGTTGTGGGGGTTTTGAGAGCTTGAGAGAAAAAAAAATATATGGAAGCTGATGGGAGAGCAAGCTACAAAAAAAGAAAACGAATGGGGAAACATAGCAGGTCAGGAGAGAAGGAAAACGTCTGAAAACTGAGGGAAAAGTTTGAAAACCATGGAGAAATAGAGAACTGAGCATGGGGGGACTGGAAAAGAGAGCATCAGTGAGAGAGACGGATAAGACTTTTTGGGTGAGAGCTGAGTGGAGGGGCAACAGCTAGAGAAAGGGAGCTGAAGGAAGAGGTAGCTGTAAGAGTTGTAGTTCACCAATGGCGTCTTTTGTAGGAGCTGGGTAGTGGTGCAAGTAGTGTTCTTTGTGGTAGTGGTGGTGTAGACCCCCCCTTAAGAGAGCAAAGACAATTAGTTTGTTTTTAAGGGATTTTTGTTGGCATGGGAAAGATAATGTCTCGCCACCTGGAGGAGCTGGCGACACCTCGGATGAGTGAGTGGAGGGGCCCCTTTTCTGCTGTGAGGAGACTGCATCAGACGGGACAAGAGAGACGTGGGCAGCCAGGAGAGTGGTTGCAAGCCCATGCTTGCTGATGTGATGAATAGGAAATGGAGGGTTGGCTTGCTAAAGAAGACACCAACAGGGGAAGACAGGGTCCTGGGGAGTAGGAGAGAGGTATGTTGGGAAAGCAGAGGAAGATAGCTGGACGGTTTCATTGGCATTGGAGGTGGATTTAAGGAGTTTGAAGCTGAACAGGGCTTTACAGGAGAAAGGTATTCTCAGGTATGAATGCAACAGGTTTATTGAATTTGGATCCTTGCTATCCCCCTGCATTTTCTTGTTGATATTTTGGATATTTGTTGTTCCGCTTGAGGTGGATTGTTGCTTGTTGAGTTATAACCTTGAATTCATGCTTGCTATGGTCAATCTTGATGTGCTCTGTTTCTATTGTGATTGTGAAATGCCCGGGAACCTCTCCAATATTTGCATTTGATGTTGTTTTTCTCACCTAATAGGAAGGTTCACTGATGATTCATGATGTGAAGCCTCCTTTGAGAACCCTCCTATTTGTTTTCTTCTATGCTCTGTTTTTCATGCTTTTTTTTTTTATTTATTGTTGAGGCCACCTCTGTTCCTGGATCGTATTTGTTATATGGACTGTGAGAGAGAGGGAATTATTCGTTAGAATGGGGAGGTGAGTTAGCACTATTGGTTCAGATGCCCAGGTGAGGCCAAGTTTTGGGTTTGGTCGGAACTAATGGCATTGGAAAATCTACTGTCCCGGTGTTCCGAAGTGGACCAGAGATTGAGCTTGTTTTCTTACATGGTGGATTCTGGAAATACAACACCGCACCTTCTAATATTTTTCCTTTAAGTGAGGATATCATGGATGCCAAGAACCAGAATTTGAAGTCATGATCCGTGAAAAACAAGAACACAACCCAGCATATAGTTTCCTCTTTGGTGGTGAGGGGCATAATTATTATCGATATAAGCTTTGGTTATCTACACGATCCTCAACTGCTGCTGGGGTTTCGGCTTCAATGTTGGGCACGCCTCAAATGCATCAACAACCTTCGTATCTACCGTTTTATGGCCAGTAGCAGCAGCGTCCTCGGCCTTTCCTAGGACATGCATGGTCGACCAGATTTTGATCCCTCATCCAAATCCTTAAAGGGTCTGTCTGGACCACTTCCATCTGATGTTGCTGTGGGGCTGAGTAAGGTTCTGAACAATCTCACTGGTACCAAAGAGTCCATTAAAGGTGCCAAGATTTGTTTTATGCAGAGGTCTCCTTTTGCACCAGTTTTGGTTGAGGCACTTAGAAATAGGGTCTTTGCATTGGACGATTCTGAGAGACACTTGCATATAATTTACCTTGCCAATGACATTCTTTTTGACAGCTTGCAAAGGTAGATCAATCCGCATGAATTTGATAATGAGGCCCTAGCATTTAAACCTATCTTAGGTTCCATACTTGCAAGGATGCCCAAGGCGCGTGGGCACCATTTAAACCCAAAATTGCATGGCATGCATGAAATAATTATTTAAGAATGAAAAGTCAAAGACATTTTTTTCTTTTATTGGTGGCATGGGTCCAGTGGCCTCAAGGTGAGTTGTTATTAGTTTTTTTTCCTTTCTCTCACGTGCCATCTTCTTTAATTCCACTTAAAAATTTCATTTTTTGAAAATTCTGTAATCAAATATTTCTTCTAAAATTCCAACGTTTCAAATTCATTCATTTTATTTATTTATCTATTTATTTATTTATTTATTTATTTATTACTTTATTTAAGAATATATATATATATATATATATATATACACACACGTGCCATTTTCAAAATAATCTCGTCAAATTCGATTTTTAAACTTAGTTTACGAAACTTCAAATCTTAATTTTCATTTTCCAAAACTCCAATATTTTAAATTTAATTTCTCAAAATTCAATTCTCGGAATAATTTTCCAAAACTCTAACTTTAAATTTATTTTTTTTTCAAAATTCAAATTTTTAATTCTAATATCCCAAAAGTTCCATAATTCCGAATTTCATCTTTTTCTAAAAAAAATATCATCTTCAAATAATCTCAAAACTCCAATTTCCGAAACTTTAATTCTCACACCAATTTATTTAATCACCGTTATTTATTCATTTGTTCATTTTTAAAAATTCAATCTTAAAATAATATTTCAAAATTCCGATTTCTAAATTTAAAATTCCAAATTCCGAAATTTTTCTCACATTAATTTATTTGATCATCGTTATTTATTCATTCGCTCATTTTTAAAAAATTCAATCTTTAAAATAATCTTTCAAAATTCTAATTTCTAAATTTAAATTCTGATTTCTGAAATTTTAAATCCTCACATCAATTTATTCAAATCATCATTATTTTATTTATTTATTTAAAATTCTATCATCAAGCAATTCCTCAAAACCTCGATTTCCAAACTCAATTTCCTAATTTCCGGAATTCTAGTTTCCATATTTATTTATTCAATCATTATTCTTGTTATTATTATTATTATTTATTTATTTATTTAAAATTCTATCATCAAGTAATTCTTCAAAATCCCGATTTCTAAATTCGATTTCTAAATTTCGGAATTCCAATTTCCACATTTATTTATTTAATCCTTATTATTTTAATTATTATTATTTTATTTATTTATTCTAAAATTTCATTTTAAACAATTCATTAAAATTTCCGACTCCCGATTTAATTCATAATTCCAAAGTTCCAAAATTCACGTTAATCTATTTAATTATTATTATTTTAGTCATTTATTTTGAAATTCCATTTTAAACAATTATTCAAAATTCCAATTTCTGAACTTAATTTCCGATTTCCAAAATTCTAATTTCTTTCAAATTTAATATCCAAAATTCCAATTCTTAAATTTAATTTTTCAAGACTCCAATCTTCAAATAATTTTCGGGACTCTAATTTTCAAATAAATTTCAAAAATCCAGTTTTATCTCGAATAGCTTTAATTCCACTTCGATTTTTAAATAATGTTCTATTTCTTTTGATTTTTTCACACAAGCAAGAATGATGAATCTTCATAATTCCGAAATAATGGGTTTCGCGAGATTAATTCTGGCAAGATTAATCGGGCTTTGGTGGGGGCCCCGCATATGTGATTTTATGACTGACTGATTGATTGATTGATTGATTTACCATGCTTGTTTGATTTATTCTGTTCCTTGACATGCGCATAACTTTATCTATTCGTGATTCACTAATCCTGTTCCATGATAGCGCATCCACGACTGGAGGACCAGGTATGTATCCACTCATATTTTGCTCATTCTTTATACATGTTTTGATTCCCATATGTGCATGATCGCTTCGGGTATTCATTGATTTTCTCATTGATTGCCATGTCAGCTTCATTTTATTAGTAGAGACCCGACTTTAGGGACTTAGAGGGGTGCTACGGTCTTTACCGTACCTTCCCGATAAGTAACCTGACCCCCGAACCCGATCCGGTTTTCCACAGACCACCTTTTCCAAAATAAGGAGTCACGCTTAGGGTTTTTCTTTCTTATTTTGTTTACCCTTTAAAAATAAAACAAAAATAAGTGGCGACTCCAAGTCATTTTCTTAATCAATAAAAATCATTTTTCCAATTAAAATCAAGCTCGTCATCGAGTGGGGAACGCATAAGCAGAAATGCGGGGTCCACAGGTGGTGAATGAGATTGATTTGAGGTGTGTTTATTTATTGGAAGATGCTTGGTGTTTAAGGGTTGGAAATAGGTTGGTGAGTATGTGTGCATCTGTTCATGACCTCTACTTGTTTTCGTTTCTTTCTTGAAGAAGTTTTTGGAATCTTGATTTTGTGACTCCTTTACTTTTTTTTTTTTTTTTTTCCATTTGAGATTTAGTGAAGATTTATCACTAGTTTTGAGGTTTCATCATCCAACTGCTAGAAGCTTTCTTGTTTTGAGTTCAAGCACATTTAATGCTTTTCCACCAAAAGGCAATTTATGAACACAATTTTTATAATGTGAACGCTGATGGAGTAGAATCAAGTGGGCTTTCTCTAAGAACTTTTCATTGTTGAGGGTAATTTCTTCATATAGTTTCTCAATTTCAAGTACCTTTGCAAAAAATCCAGTGTTCAGATACTTGTTATTGGGTTTAGAGTTACAGAGAACAACAAGAGTAGAGTGGGGAAGTCTAGATTTTGCTCAAGGAATTGGCGTTATTGAGGGAATTGAGGGCTTGAGGTTGATCAGTTTGTCGTTACAATTTTTATCCGCTTGATTCCAATTGTCATTGATGCCTGTGTGAAGCTTTGGTTGTTTAAATTCCTCCCAAGATTATCCCCAAAGGGCCAAGTGTTTGGCCCTCTTAATTTTTTTTTATTTTTTATTTTTTATGTTAAAAGTTTAAGTTTTATGCAAATTCTATTCTCAATTAACCTTCCAAAATTCACATTTATTTTAATTTACAATTTCCAAAATTCCAATTTTCACATTTATTTATTTAATCATCATTATTTTCTTTATTATTTATTTATTTATTTATTTATTTTTAAAATTCCATCTTTAAACAATTTTTCAAAATTTTGATTTCCAATTTCCGAAATTCCAATTTTCATATTTATTTATTTAATCATTATTTATTTATTCATTTATTTATTTATTTTTAAAATTCTATCTTTAAACAATTTTTCAAAATTCCGATTTCCAAATTTAATTTCCAATTTCCAAAATTCCAATTTTCACATTCATTTATTTAATCATTATTATTTTCATTATTATTATTATATATTTATTTATTTATTTTTAAAATTCTATATTTAAACAAATTTTCAAAATTTATTTGTTTATTTTTTAAAAAAAATTCCATCTTCAAAATTCTAATTTTTTTTTTCACATTCAATTTCTGAAATTCTAATTCTTAACTTTAATTTTCAAAACTCCAATTCTCAAATAATTTTCAAAATTCTAATTCCTTTCAAATTTAATTTCCAAAATTCTAATTCTTAAATTTAATTTTCAAAACTCCAATTCTCAAACAATTTTCAAACTCCAATTTATTTCAAATTTAATTTCCAAAATTTCAATTCTTAAATTTGACTTCCAAACTCTGAAATAATTTTCAAAATTTTAATTTTTTTCAAATTTAATTTCCAAAATTCTAATTCTTAAATTTACTTTTCAAAACTCCAATTCTCAAACTATTTTCAAAACTCCAATTTCTTTCAAATTTAATTTCCAAAATTCCAATTCTTAAATTTAACTTTCAAAACTCCAATTCTCAAATAATTTTCAAAATTCTAATTTCTTTCAAATTTAATTTCCAAAATTCTAATTCTTAAATTTAATTTTTAAAACTCCAATTCTCAAATAATTTTCAAAATACCAATTTCTTTCAAATTTAATTTCCAAAATTCTTATTCTTAAATTTAATTTTCAAAACTCCAATTCTCAAATAATTTTCGAAATTCCAATTCTTAAATTTAATTTCCAAAACTCCAATTCCTTAATTTAATTTTCAAAACTCAAAACTCTCAAATAATTTTCAAAATTCCAATTTCTTTCAAATTTAATTTCCAAAATTCTAATTCTTAAACTTAATTTTTGAAACTCCAAACTCTCAAGTAATTTTCAAAACTCCAATTTCTTTCAAAATTTAATTTCTAAAATTCCAATTCTTAAATTTAATTTTCAAAACTCTAATTTCTTTCAAAATTTAATTTCCAAAATTTCAATTCTTAAATTTAATTTTCAAAACTTCAATTCTTTTAAATTTAATTTCCAAAATTCCAATTCTTAAATTTAATTTTCAAAACTCTAATTTTCAAAACTCCAATTTCTTTCAAAATTTAATTTCCAAAATTTCAATTCTTAAATTTACTTTTGGAAACTCCAATTTTCAAATAATTTTCGAGACTTCAATTTTCAAATAAATTCCAAAACTCTAGTTTTTTTTTTCAAATAATTTTAATTTCACTCCAGTTTTCAAATATTTTTTTATGCTACCACTTTTCATCATCCATTAGGGTTTTAAGTGGCTAAAAATCCCGTTTTTTTTTTTTTTTTTTTTGTTGATAAATTTGCTACCTTTCCCTTTAGGTAAGCAATTTTCTCAATTTTTCTTTGATTTTAAAATATTTTTTTTTTCGTTTTCTCTGATTTTAAATAAGCAAGAATGAATTTTTCATAATTCTAAAACAATGGAATTTGTGAGACTAATTCATGCAAGATAAATTAGGTTTTGGTGGGGGCCTTACATATGATCTCTTTTGATTGTTAATTGTTATGCTTAATGTATATTGCTTGATCTTTGTCTTACTCTTTGATATGCATGTGATAATTTTATACTTGAGCTAACCTTGTTTCCATGATAGCCTACTGTTACTTGTTGCTAAGGTACGCATACGTACTCACTTCGACCATTCTCTCTGCATTGTTATGAATATCATGCGTGTAACATCATTTTGGTATCTCCTGATCTATCAGTCAATTGTCACGTCTACTCCATTTTATTAGTAGAGACCCGTTTTTAGGGACTTAAAGGGGTGCCACGGTTTTTACCGTACCTTCCCAATAAGTAACTTGACCCCCGAGCCCCAATCCAGTTCTTCACAAACCACCTTTTCCAAACAAGGAGTCATACTTAGGGTTTTCTTTCTTATTTTGTTTATCCTTTAAAAATAAAACAAAAATAAGTGTTGACTCCAAGTCATTTTTTTAGAATAAAAAGCGAGTTCGCCATCGAGTGGAAGTGCATGACCTGAAATGTGGGGTCCACAAAATGGCAACTCCACAAGGAAATCATTAGAGGGTCAAACTTGAACTTAAGATGAGGCAAATGTGGCGTTTGATGGGTCGATCAATGGGTACCTATCTGTTGATTACACATTGAGAGCTCTTGATATCATTATCCTTGATGCATGCTTGGTTATTGTGTTCATTTGGGACATTGACATGTTGATTATGATAATTTATTATCTTGATTGAGGATTCTGATGTAGTGTTTTTTTTTTTTTTTTTTTTTTTGTGCTTCATTGCTATATCCATTTGGGACATTGACATGTTGGTTGTATTGATTGATTATCTTGCTTGTCTTAGCATAGAGATTCTGATCTTGCCATGATTGTTCTATTCGCTTCACATGTATAGTCTCATTGTTGTATATCTTTTGACTGAATGTGTTGATTCTCTTGGTTGTATATTATCTTGATCATCTTTAAGCATGCTGTCTTTGTCACTGTCCATCTTGATTGCTATATTCTTGTCATAGCTTATGTGTGGATATGGATGATATATTTGCACTTTGCTTGACTTCCTGTTGCATGACCACCCTTATTCTATGTGATTGCGTGTCGCTTGTCTGTGTGGGTCGCACACCTATCCCCTTACCTCCAATCCTCTAGTTTTGGTCATTTATTTCATTTTGGCTATCACTTTTGCAAGTATAAGGCCTTGTGTGTGCTTGTTTTTTCGATTGAGCTAGAGGTTAGAAGTAAGGTCTAGCGATGGGCTATATCGATGTTTGGGAGCATTCTAGAGGAGACCAAAACATTGATGTTGATTGGAGTCCGATCATTGAAGACCTGTATAGCCCAAAGCTAGGTTTCATGGATATGTGTGTGATCAGTATGTTTCCTCTTCTGCTTTAGCTTCATAGGGTTTTCGGATGCACCCATACCACTCACTGTGCACTCTAGTTGACCATTGAGTGTTGAGAGTTTTGAGAGATTTCACTGTAGGAAACCCCCTAGGATGCCGAGGTAGTGCATGTGTCAAGGTGATGATCACCTTGCATGGAAGCACCCTATCTCTTCGGAGGCGTGCAGAAGGTTGCGTACCACCTAAGGGTATGATCGCTTCTACTAGGGATCCTTTAAAGTCCACCTTGACCTTGCAGGTTGGGCCTTAGATCTTTCAATCAGGATTTCCTTTCCTAACACGTGGGTGCATTTGTGGGCCTTCAAAGCCAGTTCAGTAGTGATAGGTTTAGTTACCTTCATAGTAGTCTCTTATATATCTACTTAAGATTGGATATCGGTTTGATTACTTCCAGGTTACCTTTTGGCATATTCGATAGACATTCGTTATGGAGTTTTCCTTACCCCGTATCTTATCTAGTATTTCCACTATTGTAGGAGTATTGATACGTTTGATCTGGGCTCAACTTCTTGGATCAGAGTTGGAGGTAGATTGATCAGAGCATCAGACCAAAGATCAGATGAGAGAGTTATGGATTCACAGATAGTTACCATTGACCAGCTAGTTGCGGCCATGGCTTTGATTCAGGAGGCTATAGCTAGCCTCGGTCGGAGAATAGATGGGCAGCAGGCTTAGCAGGTCCCGCTTCAAGATGGCGCCTAGTATGACCCTACAGTGCCACCACCCCTTCCACCCAGTCAGTTAGCACCACAGGCTATACCTTTCACTCCGTATAGTCAGACCAAGGTTACCCCGTCTCTAGTCACCGTGCCTACCCCGACCTCAAAGGACCCGCATGCTCGTATGGATAAGCTTGAGTAGAGGTTGAGGAATTTGAGGACTTCAGATATAGCTGATACTTGGGAGGATTTTGATGGAGCACTAATGACCAGTTTATTGGCCAAGTTTAGGATACCCGAGATTGAGAGATACATGGGCATTGGCTGTCCTCGCATCCATTTGAGGCTTTACAATATGATCATAAGGGCCCATGGACTAGATGAGACCTAGATGACTATGTTTTTCCCTATGTCCCTGAGTGGCGCAACACAGCGTTGGTTTGCTTCATTGGACGTATCACGCCGTCGGACTTGGGATGATTTGGCCCAGGAGTTCTTGGGACAATTTGCATTTAATACTGCCATTGACGTCTCGATGAGAGAGTTAGAGGCTTTGAGATAGAGGCCAGAGGAGTTGGTCACCTCATTTATCTCCCATTTGAGAGAGAAGTTTTCACAAGTTATTGATAGGCCATCTGAGAGGGATCAGATCAACATGATTATGAGAATCTTGCAACCTCGATTTGCTAGACACTTGATGGGATTTCCTCATACGGATTTTGGATCTTTGGTACAGGCCTTATATGGTATAGAGGAGGGCATAACTAAAGGATTATGGTCTGAGTCTTCTCCTTTTGATTTGAAGGAAAAGAAACCCTTAGGAGGACAGAGATCAGGAGATATGGGTGCTATCGATTCAACAAGGTGGAGACCTCCTAGACGCTATCAGACAGTTAGACAGACTTTTGGATTCTACTACCCACCATCGCCCCGTGTGCAATATAGGTCATGGGCACCTCATCAATCAGATGATCAGGCCTACATGCCTCCTGCATTAGCATTGCCTTACAACACCGCACATGGCACAAAGAGGCCTCTTGTTTCATATTCTGCCATAGGGCAACCATGCTATGCGGTACAGTTTTCCGTAAGACCTACAACATCCTATCCTAGACCCAGAGCTCAGCAGACCTCTGCTCCTTTTGCTTTGAGGACGTAGAAACAGTTTTCATAGTTGGGTATTCCGTTGATCCAGGCTCTTCGGAAGCTCACAGAGGTTGTGTTATTGACAGCTCTTGCTCCTAGGCCATTGCCTCAGCCTGTCCCGCCATAATTAAGGATGAACTTACATTGTGCATACCATCAGGGGCCAGGGTATGAGACTGACCGTTGTACTACTCTGAGGCACGCCATCCAGGATTTGATTGATCAAAGTGTGGTCCACTTGGGTCAGCTGAGTGTAACCACTAACCCATTACCGACCCATACTACACACGCGGTTCCCCCTCCAACCGATGGCATACACTCCATTGACTTCGCTGAGCTTAACGATCACATCTACATGTTGAGCTAGGATGAGTCAAAGTCAGATCCCATAGTATCAAATGAGATTTATGAGATAGGTAGAGTGACTTTGGGCCCTCGGATGTCCACACCATTCGGATTGGTCCCTAATGCGGCATCAGTATAGACGACCACTGTCGAGCCATTAACTTTCCCATATTATAGTGTTCAAACGTCAATCATCTTGATTCCGGATGTTAAGGAGGTTAAGACTTCGTATGTTGATGTTTCTCAAACTCCTGATATATAGTATGTTATCCGCGGGGGTAGGATGGTACGACAGTAGCCCTCCACAACCGCTAGACCCTTAGAGGGAATGTCCGCTCATGAGGAGGTCAAAAGAGAGGATGATGAGATCCTGAGACAGTTACAGAGCACCCAAGCTCGTATTTCTATTTCGAGCTTGCTGGCATCTTCCAACACTCACAGAGATGCATTGATTCGAGCTCGGAGCCAGATCAGAGTCGAGACTACCACCACACCGGATGGATTGATTCACATGGTGATGGCTGGCAGAGCCACTTGCCACCCGATGGTCCGGACCATATACATCCGCTGTATATCTTAGTCGGTTGTTTAGGCCGCCGAGTCCCATATGTCATTTTGGACAATGGCTTGGCCTTGAATGTCTGCCATCTAGCTACTGCCATTGCCCTTGGTTATGCGCCCTCTGACTTTGGTCCCTCCACTCAGACAGTTCGAGCATATAATAGCACAAGGAGGAATGTTATAGGCACTTTGGAAATTGAGTTGTTGATAGGTCCGACCACTTTTCCCACATTGTTCCAAGTTTTGAGGATTCCTATATCCTTTAACTTGCTTTTGAGTCAATCTTAGATTCACAGAGCTGGGGCTATTCCTTTTTTCCTTTATCAGAAGGTGAAGTTCATTCACGATGGCTAGGTCATCACAGTGCATTCTATGGGAGATATGTTCATTTCTTTTGAGCCAGTGCTTCAAATAAGTCACATTGACGATGACCTATTTCTGACTGGGTTCACATTTGATGAGGTGCAGACCCTAGAGATGAAGGATTTTTGCCAAGATTTTGTGGCTATGTGGTTTGACCAGCATGGTAGCACAGTGGTACTCGACATGATGAGGAGCATATCTTATTTACTTGGCATGAGATTGAGGCAACGTCAGCATGGGCCTAGTGAGTTCATGGCTATCCCATATCACGATGTACTGTTCGGACTCGGGTTCGTCCCTCATGAGGCTGACTATCGATATATGGCGCGATTACACAAGGAGAGGGTGAGGGCCTGGCTGACTCACACACCTTTTGACTATCCTTTCGGCTCGTACACCATAAGCTTGGTAGACTACTTTGTGAGGGCGTCAGAGCTATAGACACATGCAGATGGGAGCATTGAGGGATTCAGCACTGCTTAGGAGGCCGAGCTTCAGCGTCTTGTCCACCAGTTGTAGTTGAGTGACAGAGCTCTTGGCACTTCTGCTTTTGCATTGGTCATCCCATCATCTCCAGATCATATGAGCCTCATGACACTTTATTTCCTGGATGATGTCAATGAGCATGGGACATTTTCTAAGATCGGAGACATAGTGGATGAAACTATTCCATATGACGAGTACATTGATGAGATGCTCACTATAAGTATGAGCCAGCTCGATAGGATAGTTCAACTTGAGCTTGCTTTGCCATTCGATCTCTTTGGAGTGTCTACCATCAAGATTGCTGAGGAAATCTAGATTGCTCCTGCTCCAGAGTTTTCAGATGATATTATAGTAGTTGATGATTTGTTTGATGGCCCTATTGGCCCATTTGAGGGAGCGTCCGACTTTGTGGACCCACCTCCTTTATTTGATGTTTTATCGGGATTTGTTTCATGTTCTAACAATGTTCATGACTCTTCATTTATGGATTTGAGTAGTTTCGAGTATCTGACAGTCTCTTGTGATATCACTTTATCTGCACCCTCTTCACCCACATCACAAATATTTGATATAGATGATGAGATTGTACACTATGATTCAGATAAGAACTCTTCTTCTGTTTCTGATTCGAGTCCTGATGATCAAAGAGTTTCACCTGCCAGAGGAGATGCTGAGATTGTTGATTTTGGTATAGCAGACCAGTCGAGGGAGCTGAGGATTGGATTGGATTTGTCTACAGATGAGATTGATGGCCTCGCCCGATTGCTCAGATCGTATTTGGATGTTTTTGCATGGTCTTATGAGGACATGTCGGGCCTTGATCCATCCATAGTCCAGCATCACTTGCCATTTTTGCCTCATGTTAGACCAGTTAAGTAGAAGTTGAGGCGATTACACCCTCGCTGGAGTTTGCAGGTGAAAGAGAAGATTCAGAAGCAGCTTAGTGTGAGATTTTTATCAGTGGTCGAGTATCTCGAGTGGTTGGCTAATGTCGTCCCTGTTCCCAAAAATGACAACAATGTGAGGGTCTATGTTGATTTCCGAGATCTTAACAAGGCTTGTCCTAAAGATGATTTTCCTCTCCCACACATTGACATGCTAGTTAACAATACGACAGGTCACTCGATGTTGTCCTTTATAGACAGATTTTTCGGGTATAGTCAAATTCTGATGGCTTCAGAGGACATGGAGAAGACGTTCTTCATTACCGAGTGGGGTACTTACTACTACAGAGTGATGCCGTTTGGTTTGAAGAATGCAGGAACTACTTATCAAAGAGTAGCGACTACTCTATTCCATGACATGATGCATTGGGATGTCGAGGTTTATGTAGACAACATGATAGTGAAATCCTGAGATAGAGTAGATCACCTAGTAGCTTTGGAGAGATTCTTTAAGAGGATCAGATAGTTCAGATTGAGACTGAATCCCAAGAAGTGCACTTTTGGAGTGACTTCTAGGAAGTTGCTGGGATACATGGTCAATAAGAGAAGCATAGAGGCAGATCCAGATAATATCAGAGCTATCCTTGACATGCCTACGCCGAGGACCAAAAGAGAGATTAGAGGCTTCTTAGGTAGACTTCAGTACATTAATAGATTCATTGCCAGATTGACAGACATCTATGAGCCTATTTTCCGACTTTTGAGGAAGAGTCAACCTACTATTTGGGATGATCAGTGCCAGCGCGCATTTGAAAGGATCAGAGAGTACTTGTTGTCATCTTTTGTCTTGGTGCCTCTTACACTAGGCCGTCCTCTACTCCTATACCTGTTAGTCTCAGACGTAGCATTAGGATGTATGTTAGATCAGCTTGATGAATCGGATATGGAGCGAGCTATTTATTATTTAAGTAAGAGGATGTTAGATTATGAGACAAGATATGTCATGATTGAGCGTTACTGCTTGGCATTAGTTTGGGCTACTCGGAGATTGAGACATTACATGATTGAGTATTCAGTGCACTTGATATCCCGCCTTGATCATCTGAGATATTTGTTTGATAGACCCGCTTTGGTCGGACGACTCATGAGATGATTGGTACTTTTGACTAAGTTTGACATTCATTATGCCACTCAGAAGTCTACTAAAGGGAGCATTATTGTAGATCACTTAGCCTCATTACCGGTTTCTGATGGTAGAGCTATTAATGATGATTTCCTAGATGAGGATGTTGTTGTTGTGACTAGTCTGTCAGGTTGGCGCATGTACTTTGATGGTGCAGCCAACCATTCTAGATATGGGATATGTGTTTTGTTGATATCCCCTCATGGCGACCACATTCCTAGATCTGTTCGTTTGGCATTCTCAGATTGACATCCTACCATGAACAATATTGTTGAGTACGAGGCTTGCATCTTGGGATTAGAGACAACTCTTGAACTCGGGATTAGACAGATGGAGGTGTTTGGTGACTCCAATATGGTATTGAGACAGATTCAGGGCAAATGGAAGACTAGAGATGTGAAGTTTAGGCATTACCATGCATACTTAGAGCTACTGGTTGGGTGATTTGATGATTTGAGGTACACACATCTGCCTAGAGTGCAGAACTAGTTTGTTGATGCCTTAGCTATTCTAGCTTCCATGATTGATATTCCTATCGAGGCCATTGTTCGTTCTCTATTGATCGAGTCGAGATCTGTTCCTGCCTACTGTTGCTTGATTGATGAAGCAAAGTTTGATGATAGCTTGGCTTGGTACCATGACATATACCAGTTTATGAGACTTGGTGCATATCCTAAGGCCACCACGACCAAGGATAAGAGAGCACTGAGACAGTTGGCCACTCGATTTGTGATTTATGGGGGGACATTGTACAGAGAATCAGCTGATGGGATGTTATTATTGTGTTTGGAATGCGCCTTTATCGATCGAGTGATGAGAGAGGTTCATGCAGGAGTCTGTGGACCACATATGGGAGGACATATGTTAGCTCGTAAGATCATGAGGACCAGGTATTTTTGGATGACTATAGAGATAGATTGTTGCCAGTTTGTTTAGAGATGTCCAAAGTGCCAGATACATGGGGACCTCATTCACGTGCCACCTTCAGAGTTACATGCACTGACTTCACCATGGCCATTTTTTGTATGGGGTATAGACATCATTGGGAAGATTTTGCCGAAGTCTTCCAATGGTTATGAGTTCATCTTGGTCGCCATCGATTACTTTACCAAGTGGGTGGAAGCTGCTTCATATGTGAGATTGACATTATTCGGGGTTGCTAGTTTCATCAGATCACACATTGTCTGTCGCTATGAAGTCCCTCATGAGCTGATCTTGGACAGAGGAGTACATTTTAGAGCAGATGTTGACACTTTATTACAGAGATACGATATCCAGTATCATAGATTGTTTGCTTATAGGCCGTAGACTAATGGGGCAGTAGAGCCTATGAATAAGAATATTAAAAGGATCTTGTAGAAGATGATTGAGACTTCTCAGGATTGGTCAGAGAAGTTTCCATTTGCATTGTGGGCTTATCAGACTTCTTTTCTCACCTCTACAAGAGCCACACCCTACTCCTTGGTGTATGGTATGGAGGCAGTGCTACCAGTTGAGATTGAGATGGGTTCATTGAGAGTAGCATTGGAGCAGCAGATTCCAGAAGCAGATTGGGCCCAGGCTCGATTAGACCAGCTTAATATTCTAGATGAGAGGAGATTGAGGGCAGTAGACCATGTTCCTGCTTATTAGAGGAAGATGACCCGTGCATTCAAAAAGCGGGTCAAGCCTAGACCACTATAGAGAGGTGACTTGGTTCTGAAGGTCATTTGGGGATTGATCAGAGATCCCAGAGGGAAGTTCAGACCCAATTAGAGCGGACCTTACTTCATTAAGGAGCTGACCCTAGAGGGTGCTGCATGGTTGATGGATCTAGATGGAAACCGATTCTCGGAGCCAACTAACGTAGATCAGATGAAGAAGTATTATGTTTGAGACCATGGTTGTAGGATGGTGGCCATCATTTTGGTTAGCCATATACCTTGTTATTCTTTTTTGACCTACAAACCGTTGCTAACCCATTGAGCCTTGCACGTGCATTATAACATTTCTTTCTTATTGCCTTGCTCACTTTTTTTGCACCGGGATAGGGGGTCTTTAGTGTATGCATGCATTGTTTGGGAGTCTCATGAGTCTTGGACCTACATGTGCATCTTTCTCTCATTCCTACCATCATATTACTGCATTTCATCACATCTCATTGGTCGTGTTCCTCATTTTTTTCTTCTTTATTTTATCTATTGTTTGTTTTGCTTCATATTCTCTCCACCCTGAGTGGTTATCCTCCTCAGTTCATTGCATGGAGGATAGTCACATCATTTCCACTATCTATCCCACGGACACTGATTCAGAGATCCTTAGTTTGAGAAAGTCATCTCGTTAGAGAGAGTTTTTGTTACCTTAGCGCTTGAGAGTGTGTCTATCCATTATTGATATCATTTTTGGGGTTCATTTTTTTATGTTAAGGATATGTGCATTTGTATATATGTAAAAAAAAAAAAAAAAAAAAAAAAGGTCTGAAAAAAAATGAAATGAAAAGAAAAGAAAGATAAGCACATGTGTGTATTCTCCACCATTGAGTGTGTATATTGATATCTGAGGGTCATTTTATCGAGTATGTTTGTTGTTGAGAGTTCGTATGTGAGTTTTCTAGGATCCTCTTTTCTTTGTATTCACTTAGTCATATCTCTTTGAGAGTGAGAAGGGTGACCTTCTCCTAGGGACTCTGGGTCATTGTCCTTTCCATCATTACCTTCATTATTGATGTGACTTCACTCCATGTTTGACTTAAGTTGATCATCACTCTTCTTCGTATATTCATTGTTTCGCTATCATCCTCATCATTGCTTGTGATTCATCCCATTTGCTTCACTTCCTTGTTATTTTCTTACGCTGACCTATTCCAAATTTGATATTTCCCTAGCATCATTCTTGCGTATCTCATTATCAGTTTGATTTTCCTTATTGTCTCATTATTGATATTATATTCACATTGGGCACCTTCAAGTCCATGGCTCACGAGATTTTCTATACATGTTGCATTTTATACATAAGGGCATGGGTTTTTGATCATTGGGTATTTGGGCCTAGTTTCCCTTCATTTCTATCACCCTATCACCCTATCACCCTAGCCTACATTACGTCTCGTATCTTAAGACCACCCTGATAACCCGACTCTTGGTAGCTTGGCATGTAAGGGTATCAACAAAATTTATACCTAACGTCCTTACACTAAAGTAGCAAAGCTACTATAGTATAGTGGCTCTAGGATCGAACACTGGGATGGGTTTTTACTTTAACTGGTGAAGTTCGGAGGATGGAGTGAACTTTTCTTAATAAAAATTAGGTTAAGATGAAAACATAAAAAGATGAAGGTGTTGTAAACTAAACTAACATGAAAATAGGTTAAAAAATGGAAAAAGAAGTTTCTCAAAGCTTTGGATAGCCATGCTTAACTCACGGTGTAAAAATGGAGATTTTGGGACTTTTCACCTCGAGTTGGGGAAGCAACTAAGGTGATGCTTACTTCCCGAACCGGTATGAGTTTAACAACTAAGTTTTAGTCCTTGAAAACTTACAAAAAGGGTAGCTGAACCTCATAAATGCTCTCTTATTGATATAGGACATCTCCTCCCCTTGCAATACAATGGCTCGTAGGAGATAACTAATGAACGTCAATGGATCTAACAATAAGAATCCACTGAGACCAAAAGGTTATCAAGTATTGGCCATTCAAAGCAAGTCAGAGGGATTAAAAGCTTTACTTTGAATGAAAACATTTATGATGCTTGGCTACTTACATTTATGGCTTGGAAATCTCCATCCTCACACGAGAGCTTCACATGGCATCCATTACTTCAAGAAACTAAAAGGTTTTAGCCTCTCATCCTTGGGGGGATGTTTGGCTACTAAGAAAATGAGAAAGAAAGGAGAAAAGAAGCTTTTGAACAAAAGAGCTCTTATATTTTCTAAGGTTACGGGTTACAAACTCCTTTTTGTCTAAGGCTCTTCACCTCTATTTAAAGACAATAACAAGCTAAATTACAAAAGCTAATACAAAAGCAACCTTTTCATTGGTTGATTACAAGGTTACAAAAGGAATTTACATGAGAAAATATCAAGCTAAAAAATATGGGAAGTCGGTGGTGCGTGCGTGGAAAAACAGAGGAAATTCGGCATTTTCGCAATGTGCCTAAATCCTCCTTGCGAAATTTCGCAAGGAGAAATTCACCTTGCGAAATTTTCACAAGATTTGATGCAGTTGTCTTCCGAAGGCCATATCTTCCTCATTTCAGCTCCAAATTGTACACGGTTTGAAGCGTTGGATTCTTGACTTCCTGAGCTTTGAAATGGTATATAGCATGTAGAAAATGGACTTCGGGAAGTGCTCCAAAAGTTCGAAAGAAGACTGCAGCTGCTGTCCTCTGTTTTCCTCTTCACTTTGCTTGTTTTTCCTCTTTGCATTCTCTTTGCTTGTGCTCGTGTTTCCACTTGAAATTCAAGCCTGTAAACTTCCAAAATCCTCCCTTTAACTTGTCCAAGTAGCTCCTCCATCATTTGGCATGCTTGAATTGATTCATAAGCTGATAAAAACATGTAAACTTGCCACAAAATGGTTAAAACCAATTACTAAGGACCTTAATGAATTAATTGGGTTAAATGAATATGATTACTACACAAAGGTGCTTATAACCATTATAATTAGGTCTATAAAATAGCACTTTTTGGTAGTAATCACACCCTGAGGCCATGAGATCAGATGTCGTCTTCGACAGCCCCTACTTAGACAGGTGTTTGAGATTTGGTTGATATTTGGATATCATCATGCTTCTTCTTTTGGGAGATGCTTCATTGATGTTTGGGTTTGTTTCAGTTGTGGATTTGGATTACCAGGATTGCATAGTTGATGATGGATGATTTTATCTCACCTGATTTTCTGATCACACATTTGATGCCATACTGAGGCATATTCCATTTCGGTTGAGATTTGTAGATTTTCATGGAGTTGCATGCTCATCCCCACTTACGAGGATCACGCATTTGATGATTGATGATTTGGTGTTGCCTGATTTTTCTGATCTACCACACATTTGATGCCATACTGGGACATATTTTCTTTTCGATTGAGATTTATAGATTTTCATGCTCATCCCCAGTTACGAGATACACGCTGAGACGATGACATGTTTGTTATCTTATCATGATCTCCCAGTGGAGCCTCTCTTGATCCACTCAGTTAGGCCCACACTTTTCGACATTCAAATGTCATCATGCTTTCTTTTGGGAGATGTCTTTTGGACGTTTAGAATCCAATTCAGTCATGGATGTGGATTACCGAGATTACACATTTGTTGGTGGATGACTTGACCTCATTTGATTTTTCTAACCTATCATACGTTCGATGCCATACTGGAGCATATTCCATTTCAAATGAGATTTACAAATCTTCATGGAGTTGTGTGCTCATCCCTACTTATGAGATTCACGCTGAGACAATGCCATATTTGTTATCTTATCATGATCCTCCAGTAGAGTCTCTTTGGAGCCATCCAGTTAGGCCCGCACTTTTCGGCACTTAGATGTCATCACTCTTCTCCTTCTAAGAGATGCCATTTTCATCTGTGGGTTTGATTCAGTTATGGATGTGGATGACTAGGATTGCACATTTGATGGGGGATGACTTGAGGTCACCTAATTTTTTTGACCCATCACACATTTGATGCCATACTGGGGCATATTTCCCCTTTCAGTCGAGATTTGTAGATCCCCACTGATTTGCATGATCATCCCCAGTTATGAGATACGCGTCAGGTTGATGATTTGATTTCATTTTGTCCTGATACTCCGAGGGAGCCTTTCTTGAGTCATTCAGTCGGGCTCATACTTTTTTATCCACATCATCATTTTAGTGGAGTACATGTCAGATCTCTTATGCATCCCCATTGAGTTATTCACGAGTTATCAGGACAAACCAGATCTCTAATTGCCATACTAGGGCATATTTCCCTCTTTTAGTTGTGGAGATGATCGTTCTCTCACAGATCTGTTACAGTTTTCATCACTCGGCCGAGGAATATTGATTTGCTTTACTAGTCTCTGTTTCTGTGATTTTTGCTGAGACCAGCCTTCAACGAAGAGCGACGTTCGGGTTTTGGCCATCTTGCTATCCATGGCTATTCAGTAGATTTTTGTGTTGAGGTTGCAGTAGTTACCCTGACGGACTATTCTCTTGAGACTCCCCATTAGATCATTCATTTGAGATGACGTCGGATTCCTCCAGTAGAGCATTTTGAGTTAGAGACGTTCGACTTATTGTGGCATTTCCTCAGGCCTCATGATTTAGTCAGATGGGCTGTGAGGCCATATTTATAGTCAATTTGACCATTCTGACTCGCTAGCGGAGCATCTTTTGAAACTCAAGGAGCCTCTTTTAGACCCTTCCAGTGGATTGAGAGTTGTAGCAGCACACTACACTGGGACATATTTCCTCCTCATTATCCCCTTGTATTTTCAACTTGACATTTAGAGCCATCATGTCTCTTTTCCATTTGAAATTCAGAGTCACATTCTCAATTTCAGCGTTCGGATCCGTCATTTGTCATTAGTTCGACATTTAGAGCCATCATGTCTATTTTTCGTTTGACGTTCAGATTCGCATTTTCATTTTAGCATTCAGAGTCGCATTCTCAGTTTCAATGTTTGGATCCGTTGTTTGTCCTTAGTTCGACATTCAGAGCCATCAGGTCTCTTTTTCGTTTGATGTTCAAAGTCGCATTTTCATTTTGGCATTCAGAGTTGAGTTCTCAATTTTAGCGTTCGGATCCATCATTCTTCCTTAGTTCGACATTCAAAGCCATCATGTCTTTTTTTCATTGGACGTTTAGAGTTGCATTTTCATTTTGGTGTTTAGAGCCGCATTCTCAGTTTCAGTGTTCAAAGCCATCATTGCTTCTCAGTTACAACGTTCAGAGTCGTTCTTCTTAATTTGACATTCAAAGATGTCAGTTCTTAGTTATGATGTTCAAAGCCACCATCTCCTTATAGCTCAGCGTTCAGAGCCATCATCGCTTCTTAGTTACGACGTTCAGAGTCGTCTTTTTTAGTTTGACATCCAGAGATGTCAGTTCTTAGTTTTGGCGTTCAGAGCCACCATCTCTTCTCAATTATGGCATTCAAAGCCACCATCTCTTCTCAGTTTGGGCGTTTAGAGCCGCATCTTCAGTTCAGCGTTCAGAGCCACCATATCTTTTCAGTTTGGGGATCAGAGCCGCATCTCCAGTTTGGCGTTCAGAGTTGCTATTCTTTTCCAGGTCGGCATTTAGAGCCACCATCTCCTTACAGCTCGGCGTTCAGAGTCATCATCGCTTCTCAGTTACGACGTTCAAAGTCGTCCTTCTCAGTTTGACATCCAGAGATGTCAGTTCTCAGTTTTGGCGTTCAAAGTTACCATCTCTCTCCAGTTCGGTGTTCAGAGCCACCATCAAGTCTTCACTTTGGCATTTAGAGCCATCATCTTCTCTAGTTTGGTGTTCAGAGCCACATCCCCAGTTTGACATTCAAAGTCATCATCCTATCACGATAGGTCATTCGTTGCCACCTTTTCGGCGTTCAAAGCTACATTCCTGGCATTTAGAGCCTATCATCCACATTCAGGCGTTTAGATCCATCGTTCACATTCAGGTGTTCAGAGCCATCATCTTTCCACAGTTGGCATTCAGAGTCGTCATTCATAATTTGGCGCTCAGAGCCATCATTAACAGTCAGGCATTTAGAGTCATTTGTTAGCTTGGCACTTAAAGCCATTACTCAGTCTGGCATTTAGAGCCATCATTTTCCTTTAGTTCGGCGTTCAAAGCTACATTCCTAACATTTAAAGTTCCTAGCATTTAGAGTTGTCTTTCTCTTTTAGTTCAGTGTTTAGAGCCACATTGCTAGCATTTAGGGTTGTCGTTTTCTTTTAGTTTAGCATTCAGATTCATTCTTTCCATTTGGAGCCACTTTCATCAGTTTTAGGCATTCAGAGTCATGTCTTCAGTTTGGCATTTAAAGTCGTCGTCTTCTTCACCTTGGCGTTCAGAGTCGTGTCTTCATTTTGGCATGCAGAGCCATTGTCCAACTTGGCATTCGTTGCCACCATCTTCCTTTAGTTTTGGCGTTCAGAGCTGTCGTGCTTACTCCTTCAGGCATTTAGGGTCACCATCTTTCCTCCTTTTGGTGTTTAGATTCGTTTTTGCCTAGCCTTGTCATTCATAGTCATGGCTCTTGGCATTCATATTCACCGGCATTGCATATCTTGTCTTCACGATTTTACGTTCGTCCTCATTTTCCTCACCTTGTCACCTTGTGCTTATCGCTTGTTCATCATGCTCTTCTAGACTTCCCCTTCCCTTGCACATGACATAGTCCATTGAGTTCATGACACATATTTCAATCATGTTGTTGGGCACCCTACACTTAGCGTTCTCATGTAGTTCACATAGGGCAGTCCCCTTTGGATGCATTCTTTCCTGTACTTGAAGGTGGTTCGACCGTTACTCATATTTGACATCGATTTTTTGAGTCACTTTTAGGAAACGTCTTAGAGCGCGAGTTTGGGTCGTTGGGGTAGCTATAGAGGCACCTTGAGAGACGTTTTTATCTTAGGATTAGAGCCCTATTGTTCATTGTTCAATTTGAGCGAGTTTGTGCTCTACTTGTATACTTTTGGAGGTCTTTCTTTGTTCTTTGATAGAGTTCACTTCATTCTACTCACTTTTCACACTTTCTCTTCACTCTAGTGTTCACATTCGTTGCACTCGTGAACTCTACCGAAGAGGGGCATATTTGTAGACCCCGTCGGATAGGTGGATTTTATTTTATTTTTTTATTTTTTCTAGCCACCCTAAGAATGAGTTGTTCTTGGGCAGCTAAAGAGGACTAGAGGTAAAGGAAAAACGGCGAATGAGTGAGCTGTTCTGGGTGGTCGTAGGACTGATGGGTGAGTTGTTCTGGGTGGCCATAGGACTGATGGGTGAGTTGTTTTTGGGTTTCCGGGTGAACGAAAAAGAAAGAAAAGGATTCCTTGTGAGGGTTTTTTGGGAGGGACATGAAATATATATATATATATATATATATATATATATATATATATATATATATATATATATATATATATATTCTGGAGAGAAAAACGGAGGAAGTGGGGGAGAGATTTTCAGTTTCGGATGAGAAGAGGCTGAAATGGGAGTAACAGCACAAGTATGTTTTCGATAACTTGCCTGTTCTTTCTTTTTCACATGGTTGGATTAATTTTCTGCATATACTGATACTCTATTTTGATGGCTGAATGTGAGCATTAGAAGCTTTTGGTATATATTTTTTTTAATGGAATATGAGTTTTTCGGAATGCATTTTATGCTTGATTCTTAACCCATTTCCTTCACTCATCGAACCCATCACCATATCAAACCACATTCAGCTTATCCTCTACCCATTTCCCTATCACCCCAGCCGCATTTTTCTCCACCATAGTCATTCATTTTCAGTTCAGGCGCCAACAAGATCCATTTCTCCATAAATCACCACTACAGATCGCTTCCATAAATTGCCATAAATCACACTCTATTCGCCAAAAATTGCCAACCCATTTCGTCGAAGCATTTGTGGGTCTTCTGGATGCTGTGGCGGAGGAGACCGAAGCCGATGACTAGTTTGGTAATAGTGAGGACGGTGACAATGAAGATGAAGATGAAGATCTTGGTGGCTTTGCCCGCATAATACATTGTGGTTTCCTCAACTTGGGAATGGAGAATCCGAGAAAGGAAGTGGAAGTGGGCAGCTTACACTTACAGTGGGGTTGCAGTTCATGGTGCTTGGTGGGAAGAAGAAGAAGAAGAAACTGATGATGAAGAATGGGGATGCATTTGGAGGTTCTGATGCGGTGTCGTTTTGGTGGAGTGTGTGATGGCACGTGAAACATAGTAAGGGAGAGAGTGGAAGTACCTTTTCCAAATAAAGTTTGGTGTTTTTTACTTGTAGTTGTAGAATCTCATTCAAGTAAATGTCCCTAGCTTTTACCATAATTACTATGCACCCACTTTTCCTTTGCTTTGTTGTCCTTTTATTGTTACAGTTCGGAATAAACTTGCCTATAGAAAAAAATAAATAAATAAAATAATTATCTATAAGATTAAAATCTTGCTTTTAATAAAATTTTAATAAGTAAATCCAATTTAATAAAAATACTTTCAATTAAAAAGACGTTAATATGAAAATAAGGAGAATTATTTTTTGTCAAATTCAAAATTCCAATTTTCACATTTAATTATTTATTTAATTATTATTATTATCATTATTTATTTATTCATTTATTTTTAAATTCCATTATCAAGTAATTCTTCAAAATCCCAATTTCCAAATTTAATTTCCAATTTACAAAATTCCAATTTTCATATTTATTTATTTATTTATTTATTTATTATTATTAATATTATTATTATTATTATTATTATTATTATTGTTGTTGTTGTTGTTGTTGTTGTTGTTGTTGTTTTCACATTTACTTTATTATTATTATTATCATTATTATTTATTTATTTATTTTTAAATTCCATTATCAAGTAATTCTTCAAAATCCCGATTTCCAATTTTAATTCCTAATTTCCAAAATTCCAATTTTCACATTTATTTATTTAATCATTGTTATTTTCGTTATTATTATTATTCTATTTATTTATTTATTTATTTTTAAAATTCCATCTTTAAATAACTCTTCAAAATTCCGATTTCCAAATTTAATTCCCAATTTTCACATTTATTTATTTAATCATTATTATTTTCATTATTATTATTATTATTCTATTTATTTATTTATTTATTTTTAAAATTCCATCTTTAAATAACTCTTCAAAATTCCGATTTTCAAATTTAATTCCCAATTTTCACATTTATTTATTTAATCATTATTATTTTCATTATTATTATTATTATTATTATTATTATTATTATTATTATTATTATTATTATTCTATTTATTTATTTATTTATTTTTAAAATTCCATCTTTAAATAACTCTTCAAAATTCTGATTTCCAAATTTAATTGCCAATTTCCAAAATTCTAATTTTCACATTTATTTATTTAATCATTGTTATTTTCGTTATTATTATTATTCTATTTATTTATTTATTTATTTTTAAAATTCCATCTTTAAATAATTTTTTAAAATTACGATTTCCAAACTTAATTCCTAATTTCCAAAATTCCAATTTTCATATTTATTTATTTAATCATTATTATTTTCGTTATAATTATTATTCTACTTATTTATTTATTTATTTATTTTTAAAATTCCATCCTTAAATAATTCTTCAAAATTCCGATTTCCAAACTTAATTCCCAATTTCCAAAATTCCAATTTTCACATTCATTTATTTAATCATTGTTAATTTTGTTACTATTATTATTCTATTTATTTATTTATTTTTAAAATTCCATCTTTAAATAATTCTTCAAATTTTCGATTTCCAAATTTAATTCCCAATTTCCAAAATTCTAATTTTCATATTTATTTATTTAGTCATTATTATTTTCGTTATCATTATTATTTTATTTATTTATTTATTCATTTAAAAAAAATTCCATCTTCAAATTTAATTTTCCAAATTTCAATTCTTAAATTTAATTTTTAAGACTTCAATTTTCAAATAATTTTCGAAACTTCAATCTTCAAATAAATTTCAAAACTCTAGTTTTCTTCAGAATAGTTTTAATTTCACTCCAGTTGTCAAATATTTTTTCAATTCTACATCTTTTCATCTTTTATTAGGGTTTTAGGTCACTAAAAATCCCGTTTTTAAATAAAGTTGCGGCCATTCTCATTTTGGTATGCACTTGCACAAATTTTCTCTTCGATTTTCAAATAATTTTATGTTTCTCTTGATTTTAAATAAGCAATAATGAATTTATCATAATTCCAAAATAATAGAATTTGTGAGTCTAATTCATGCAAGATAAATTGGGCTTTGGTGGGGGCCATACATATGAGTTTTCTTTTCTGATTGTTAATTGTTATGCTTAATGATTGTTTGATCTTTGTCTTGCTCTTTGATATATATGTGATGATTTTATACTTGAACTAACCTTGTTTCCATGATAGTGCACTATTACTTGCTGCCAAGGTACACTCTCATTCCCACTTTGCTTATTCTTATACATGATTCATTTTATTATTCAATTATTTCATTGGTATCCCTTTATTGCCTTATCAATTGTCAGATCCGCCTCACCTTATTTAGTATAGACCCGTTTTTAAGGGGCTTAGAGGGGTGCTATGGTCTTTTACCGTACCTTCCCAATAAGTAACCTGACCCTCGGATCCAAACTCGGTTTTTCACAGACCTGTTTTTCTTTCAGGAGTCATACTTAGAGTTTTTCTTTCTTATTTTGTTATTCCTTAAAAAATAAAACAAAAGTAAGTGACGACTCTAAGTCTTTTTCTAAGAATCAAATTTTCACCAAATAAAAAAAAAGAAAAAGAGTTTCGCCATCGAGTGGGAACGCACTGAGCAAAATGCAGGGTCCATACCATTACATTTAAAATTTTCTCTTTATCTTTAATGTAATACATTTTTAGTAAACTTTCTTCTTGTATATGCCTAAGATATCTTCCATTAAGTTAAAAGATTTATGATAGTGCTCGTCTTTTATTTATTTCATCTTAGTATATTTTATATCTATTTGCATATATTTTTTATCTGTTTCATTTCATCCAGTTTCAAGTATTTTCTATTATTAAGTTTGTATAAATAAAATAAAAACTATGAAATCAAACTTTTCAAATAAAAAATTTTGTAAAGTTACTTTACCTCTTAAATAAAAACTGCAAAATAAATTTTCAAATAAAAATTATAAAATCCTTTTGGAAAATAATTTTTTAAAATAAAAAATTGAAAATTCACTTTTTAAATAAAAAAAAATCATTTTTCTAAATAAAATCTTTAAAAAATAAATTGAAATAACATTTTTTTTTAAAATAAATTTATGAAAATCATTTTTCCAAATAATTTGTAAAAATCACTTTCCTTAAATGAAGTTTCTTGAAAACGTTGTAATATTTGAGAAATAATATATTTTTTTTGTAAATCTAATAAATCAATTTATGCAATTCTCTTATCATTTGTGTTGTACATTTTTTTTTAATTTAGTTTTAAAAATATCTTGTATATTTTTATTATTATTTTTATATTCATAATCAATTAATTAATTGTTATAGTTTCCTTCATTTAGTAAATATTTTTATTTATTTATTTATTTATTTTTTATGATTTAGAGGAGTGATATCTATAATATCTTCCCGATAAGTAACCTAACCTCAAACTTAGACTTGGTTTTTCGTAAACATACTTTTTCTCTAAGAGTCAATTTAGAGTTTTATTTCTTATTTTATTGTTACTTTAAAAACAAATAAAAATAAATGGTAGCTCCACCTTTTCGAAAATAAAAAAAATGAGTTTTGCAATAGGAACTCACCTGAAAAATATGAATCTACAACAATTTTTTTTTTTTTTTTTTTTTGTATCAAATTTCTAAATATTTTTTAAAATCATTATCTTTTCCATATAAACCTTTAATTATGAGATCTTATGTCTTTTATATATATATATATAAAATTGCTAGTTTCTCATTTTAAAAATGAAAAACAAAAAATCTATTCAAGGGGACACTCGTAAATTGAATTAAAATGAACAAATTAATAAAAGTCTTTTAGAATTTATTTGACATAATGACCTGTATAAAAGTTCCATTATGTTAATTGAAATGAAAAAAAAGTGTACTCTCTCTCTCTCTCTCTAGATATATATATATATATATATATATATATATATAATTTAGTATATAATATTATTTAATGACCTAATATAATATTTTTCATTTGTAAAATTTTAAATATTTTCTAATGTTAAACATGAGAGTTCATACTTTTTCTAATAAAACATGATGATATCAAACTATGCAATGGGAATAATTTTTTTTTCTTTTTGATAAATCAAATATACATAATACACCATATTTGAGTAGATATGATATTTTATAATATCCTTGTCCATGTGATATAATGTCTTATAATATCACGTCTCATTAAAATTCCATATGTTTACAATATTATATACCATCGAGTCAAATAAACTTGTCCTGCCCTCCATGTTTATAGAACAGGGCTCTTAACTTTAAAAATATGAAAAATAATAATATTTTAAATATTTTCTTCAAAGGCCCATTCCAAAAAATGCTTTTATTCTTTTACTTTCCTATCTTAAAAAAATACACATAATTCCTATTTCTTCTATGTTTATGAAAAAGAAAAAAATAAGAAAAAAGTATTTCTATAGTAATAAAATTTTGACCATAAAAATCAATCAACATGAATTTTAAAAAAAATTGAAGATTTTGGGCTTTTAAGAAAATAAATAAATTTATTAAAAAAAATTATCTAAATCTCAAAATTTATTTTAAATTTATTTTTACCCAATCACACTTTTTTATTGTTAGTTTTTATTATTTTATTTTATATATTATATTATTTATTATTATTATTATTATTATTATTATATTTTGATTTTTTTTCCTTTTCTTCTTTTCTTTTCATTTTTTCCTCACCTCTCTCCTCCCTCCTCTCTCTTCCACTTACCCCACCTACCCTACCCACACTCCCTGACCTGGCCATTTCTACCCCCCAAAAACTCCCACTCACGGCAGAGACCTCCTGCCTCCCCCAACACTCTCTTCTCCCGTCTTCTTTCCTTTTCTTTTCCTTTTTTGCTCCCCATCTTCTCTCTCATTTTTTCCTCACTCACCACGACTTACCCACTCACCCTTCCGGCACCCTTTTTTTCCCCTTCCATTTTCTGGCTCCCCTTTTCTTCTTCTTTCCTCTTCATTTTCTTTCTTTTCTCTATTTTCCCCACCCAAAACCCATTTCTACCGCCACACCATCTCCCTCATCCCCCATTTTTTTTCTTTACCTCTCTTCTTCCTCTCTGTCCTAAACCCACTGCACCTAGGGTTTGAAACGGGAGGTAATTTTTTTATTTTTTTATTCTTATCTTATTTTATTTAGTTTTATTGTTATTATTATTATTATTTTTTATTTGTGCAATAATGGTTTTGGTGTTTTAGGCTTAATTTATTTAGTTGTTTGTTTATTGAATTGGGTTTGATTTTGGGTTAGGATTCGATTTGGATTATGAGATATTAAATTTAGGTTTAATTAAATTTATTTTGTTTTGTGATATTTTAGGCTTGATTAATTGTCTTGTATTTTAGTTATTAATTTGAAAATTTTGAAATAATGCTTATAATATGAAAGATATTTCTATTGGGTTATATTTAAAATTTTGTGTTGTATTTTAGTTATTAATTTGAAAATTTTGAACTTATAATATGAAAGATATTTCTATTGGGTTATATTTAATAATTTGGGTCCATTTTTATTGGTAAAATTTATTGAACCAATTTGAAGTTTAAATTTAGGTTTGAATAATTATCTTGGGCTCTACATATTTATGGATATTTACTTTTGAGTTAATTTTTTTTCGAATGGACTCATTCCACAATTGGTATTATGTTGGCTGAGCAGGAAAAAATAAGGCTCATGAAGGTTGTGAACAAGGCAAAAGGAGGCTCATAAATTGAGGTTGTTATAAGCTTATTTGAGTACATATTTTATTTTTTCACTTTTATTTAGTTTCATTTCTATTAGTTCATGTAAATTTTCTTATGTATATATTTGTTGGGTGTATACAGAATTTAACAGTGAATAATTTAGAAATTTTGTTTTAATAAAAGAACTGGTTCAATAATTTTGTTTTAATAAAAGTAATAGTTCATAAAATATTTCTCTTAATAAAATAAAGTTTTTAAAATAAAAATTCAGAAAAATGTTTTTAGGAAAATCCAAAAAATTGTTTTTAATAAAATTTAGAAATTTGTTTTTAATAACTATTATTCGGAAATTTATTTGTTCAATAAAATTTCTCCAAAAAAAATTGTTTTCTAAATAAAAATTGTTCCAAAATTTAATTTTTAATAAAATTGTCTAAAAAGTGTTTTTTTAAATAAATTATATTTCCTTAATTAGAATAGGATTAAAAGTATTTTCTTTATGGATAAAGTTCTTAAATATTTTTTTTAATAAGAATGGAATTTGTAAATTGAAGTTGTAGAAATCATTTCTTTTTTTAAAAAAAAAAAAAAAAAATTGGGTTGAAAATATTTTTGTAAACAAAATTTGTAAAGAAATTAATTCATTTGTAAATAAAATTATAAAAATTCATTCTTCTTTTTGGTAAAAATAGGTAAAAATCTTTTTATTGTCAAATTGAGATTTTTGTAATAAATTCTTTTGATAAAATGAGTGTAAATAACTTTTTTGAAAAGTAAATACAAATAAAATTGAATCAAATCATTTATTGGAAATGAATTGAAACCTTTTTGTAAATAAATAAATTAAAATCATTAATTCGAATTTTTTTTTAATAAACTCATTTGGAATTTCTTGAAAAAGTAATTTTTGAAAGATTTTTTTTTTAATTAGCATAATAAATCAATTTTCATATTTCTCGTCATTTTGTACATTATTGTAATATGTTTTTATGATTTGTGTCATTAATCTCGAGATCCATGATTAATTAATTAATTACTATAATTCCCTTAATTCGCTTAATAGAGACCGTAGATATATGAGCTTATAGAGGTGTTACGATTTTTCACTGTACCTTTTCGATAGGTAACCTGACCTCCGAATCTAGACTCGATTTTTGCAAACATATCTTTTCTGGAAAAAGAAAAAAAAAAGTCACACATGGTTTTCTTTCTTATTTTGTTTTCCTTTTTAAAAATAAACTAAAATAACTAGCGACTCCAGCATTTTTCAAAAAATCATTTTTTTCACAAATAAAAAGTGAGTCTCTCCGTTGTGAGTGGGGAGGTACATGAAAAATGCGAGTCCACAAATGGATTCATAGTTTTAGTGGTTGAGAGTTGGTACTCCCTGTTTCCGAAGAAGATGCCTGTATCAAACAAATTAATAATTTATATTAGTAAAACTTAAAACAAAATAATTGACACAAATATTATATATTTTTAAAATTCAAGTCTGTACAATTATTTTTAGGGAGAATTGTGTTTTGGGCCCAACTAGGCCCAAAAATTAACATTTGGTCCTCCAATCACCCATATTTAAGCCCAAGGATATGAGATAGTAATTGACAAAAATACCCACTTGACTCATTTTTGTCTTTATTTTACTACTTACCACTCTTCTTTCTTATTTAACCATTTTTGGATTTTTCATTTTTTTTAAACTCTTTTATAAATAATTGAAAAATTACATTATTTTTTATTTTTAAATTATAAATAAACAAAAATTATTTTAACGATTCAAAGACTATTTTGGAAAATATTTTCTAAAAAAATATTAATTTAAATAAATAAAAATTATCTTTTACATTTATTTTTATAGTTTACATTTTAGAAGTAAATAATTTAATGATTAAAATACCATTTAAAATAAATATATTCACTATTTTAATTTTTTTTATACTAAAAAGTATTTTAAAGTTTTTTTTTTACTATTATAAAATAAAAAGTTCAATTTTTTTTTTTAATCTTCTTCCTTCCTTATTTTAATAACTTTTTGAACATGACTTTTAGTAATAAGTTATATGAAATGTTACAAATTTGTTTATTAAGGATTTTTTTTTTTTAATGATTTGAATTAATTGAAAATTTATTAAAATAAGAAAAAGAAAAATAAAGAAAGTGGATGGATTGAGAGTTTTTATTTTAAGTACTCGATTAAAATGATGATGGATGGAGAGTTTTTATTTTAAATACTCAATTAAAATGTTTTCATATGACCTAATTTTAGAAGTGGATTATATCAATACATAGTAGAGATTTATTTATTTATTTTTATATAAAAAGGGTTGAAAGGTATATTTACTTGTTTTAGATGAAAACAAATAACTAAAAATTATATAGATTATATTTGAGTTTGGTTTTAAAATATTTTTCTAGTTTTTATTTTTATTTATTTTTATTTTCTATATTATCTCTTTTTGAAAATACGTTTAAGTTATGACAAATATGAAATTTGTGTCATTGTACAAGGGTATTACACTAATTGTACAAGGGAAATGTGCTCAGTGTACAAGGGTGTATAAGACTCCTAATAGGTTTTGTACGATTTTTAAACAACTTGAATTTGATATTAAGACAATTATTGATAGTTTTTTTTTTCTTTTTTTTACCAAACTATTTCATTAAGACATTCCCTACAAAAATTAACACATAAGAAATAAAATTTTGAGTTATTTGAGTTATTGTATAAGGGTATTACACTAACTGTACAAGACAAATTTATTAATTGTACAAGGGTGTACAAGATTACTTTTTGTTATGGATTTTAAGTGATTTTGAAAAACTTTCCTATTTTTTTTTCACTCAAAGATTTTTCCCCCACTCAAATTCTCTCACTCAAGAATTGTTTTGAATTTTATTTTTAAATTTCATCATCAAAATTTTGTAATTGCATATTTTGTTTTTGTAGTTTTAGCAATGTTCTTTCTTTTCACTATTTTTTTTTTGTGAAATTTTATCCAAATGAATCTATATTTAAAATTATAATCATATTTATCAAAATTTTTACTTAGATTATCTTTAATTCTTTTAATATATTTATACTCATTTATTTAAAAAATGAAAAACTATTTTTTTTTGTAAACATGTTCTATTACCTTTCAAGTAAAAAATTAGATAAGTTTGAAAGTCAATAAATAAAAAAATTAAATACTGCTTTCAATAATTTTTAGATAAAATTTTATATAATATATTTTATTTGAAACTTAATTTTTAAAGTTTAACTAAAAAATTGTATTGACAATTTTCTTGTTGTGGGTCAAAATACTTTACATTAATCTATCTAGATAAGAAAAATTATTAATATAATATTAGAACTTCATATCTTAGTTATTTTTTTTCAACAAATTTATCTTTTTAAAAATTTTAAAATAAAAACATTAAAAATTAAAAAGCTATATATATATATATATATAATAAAGTGAAGTGATAGTTAGTTTTAAAATTTTTTAAAATATGGTTAATGTAGAAAATATAAAAAATAATTAAAAATAAGAGAAAAATATAGATGAAAGGGTAATATAAATTTAAAATAAAAAATTAAAATTAAACTAAAAGATAAATACAAAAAGATAAAAAATATTTGAATGAAAAATCCCAAAATTTTTATCATTGCTTTTAATAAGAGCAAAAAGATTCAATATCTTTAAAAATGAAAAATAAAAAAATATTATTGCTTTTTATTTGACATAAAATAGAAATATATATTGGAATAAAAAGGAAAAAAAAAGTTAGAAATGAGTAATATTTAATAGGGAATAGAAAAGGAAAAAAAACACAAAAAAGAAAATTAAAATTCACACTCACTTGTAGGCATATAAGGGATAAGGGTATTTTAGGAATTAATGAAAGACAATATCCTTCATCTTAATTTTCATACTTTGTTTGGGTCTTGGACTTAAATATGGATGGTTGAAGGACCAAATGTTAATTTTTGGGCCCAGCTGGGCCCAAAACACAATTCTCCCTTATTTTTACTAGTGTTAATCCCAAACGAAATGTAGAGTTGAGAAAAACTTGCAAAATAACAACGCATCAGTATTGAAATTGAAATATCTGATGCTACTTTTAAAGTTTATTATTAAAATAATTGGTTAAAAGGGATGAAATACTCTTTATATTTGTAAATTTATATTTTCCTATGTTTTTCTTTGAAAAGTAACTAATTTTTAACATAAATACCCTAAACTATTTTAAGTATTTACAATATGTTTTAAAAGAAATGATTATTTTTACAAGAAAATAATAAGGGCATTTTTGTTAAAATGAGGCCAAAAAAATGATGAAGAGTTAGATTTCCAATGACCCTTTTAATCAAATGACCCTTTATTATTTTGGATGTTGCTTATTTAACTCAAAAGTTGGCTAGGATGGGTTTTTTGGAGTTAGGTCATGCAAAAACTGAGTAGATTTTTTTATTTCTCAAATTTTCTTTTCCGTTTATAAGGATAAATGAATATTATTTAGTTGAATACGAAGTTTCTTGTGATAGATTTTCTATTTTATGTTTTTAAACAATAAAATAATAATAAATTCTATGTAAAAGGTACAATCTATTATACAAAAAGTATATATTTATCTTGGTCTTTAATTTTAATTTAAGATAGTAAATATTTTTTTTTGATATTTCATTTTTTAAAATAAAATAAAATAAAATTTTAAAATAATGGAATATGATATCCTTGGATATACATATCTTATGAACATGATATTTTAAGGTAGTATATCCAATGAGATATGTTATATTATATTTATATTTAATTTGTAAAATGAATATAAAATAATATGAAATATATGCTATTTTCAATGTTTAAAATAAAAATTATATCATTCAAACATTTTCTATTAAAATATTTAAACTTTACAAATAATTTTTTTATATTATGTTATTTAACATATAAAAATAATTTATATATCATATATTAATATTATTTTATAAATATCTTTTTAGTTTTTCTTTTTTAACCATAAATTTAATTTATAATAAAAAAATTATTTTGTAAAATGAGTATATTAAAAAATAAATTTTTTATAAAAACTAAATTTTTGATAAAAAAATAAGTTTTTGATACATGGGATACGTATATCCCATATCTTACCATGGGATTAACATATCCCATGTGAAAGGGATAAAAAATAATACATTCCACCACTTATACTATTTCATATTTGGTTGAACATAGAATAGGATAAATGATAGGATAAATTAATTTTTTTTTAATCACTAACCAAATATGGAATATGATATAATATCTTATCTCTTATCTAATCTCATGCTATTTTCAGCCAACCAAACATGACCTTAAGGTTTAAGGCAAGTTGATTAATTAGATAGGGTCTCTACCCTAGTGGCGACTCTATTGGGGATTAGAGAGTTAAGCTTGAACTTAAGATGAGGCAAATATGACATTTGATTAGGCGATTGATGGATACCATCTCTTTGTGCCTTCCTATGCTTGAGTGATCATAACACATTGAGGATTTTGATGTGATGATTTTCCATGCTCGATCGCTATATCCATTTGAGACATTGACATGTTGATGATATTGATTGATTCTCTTGTTTGTCTTAGCATATTGATTATGCTCTTGCCATGATTATTCTACTCACTTTGACATGTATGTTCATTTTGTTGTATACCTGTAGACCCCTTTTTGGGCTGCCCGGGAGCTGGCTGATTTTGATTTTTGGAGTAGGGGCCAGTTTCCGAAAGAGCAAGCCGCATGGGACGCATGGCAAAGACCACCAACTTCCCATGCTGGTGGTTGAGACGGGACCTTTTTTCGAACAAAAAAACAGAGAGTAGGTGAAGGTTGGTAAGGAGGGGCAGAGAGAGCCAGATGGAAAAAAAAAAAAGATAGCTAGAGGGAAGAAGAAGGAACTGGAGGAAGCAACTAGAAATCTGACTCGGCTTCTTCAAGAGGATTGCCTTCAGACGTCAAGTGCTACAGGTACATTTTGGTTAATCTTTTAAGACGGTTTTGTGGTGTTATAGCATGTTCTTGTTCATCATTCATTTGGGTTTTGCTGAATATTAGCTTGCCCTCGTTTAAGTTCCCTCATGAAGATATCTATAACCATGTTTTGTTTCCCATTTAATACTCGTTTGATTTCGCTCACCCTCCATCTAACCACTCCACTAAACTCATTTCTCCCTCTAAATCACTTTCTTTAAAACCCATTAACCTATTTCTTCCAACCACCTTCCATTCGTCCCACCCACTGTTTGCAGCTCACCATCAAGAAGCACTCGTCTGAAGTTGTCGTCCACGAGAGAATCCTTAGAAAGGCCCCTGTTTTCCTCTACCACTCTCAATCCTTGCGGACCCAAAGAAAGCTGGAGACCTGATGGATTTTGTGATGAAGTAGGACAGTGAAAAGATAGATGGGGAAGAGTACAGGAAAGAAGGTGATGAAAAATGAGGATGGAGGTGATTGTGTTGTTTGGTGGTGGTTGGTTCACAGAAAAATATTGGAGCTTCGTTCCTATGTATTGCTGTCTTTGCATTCCTGGTTTGTGGCCGTGTCATTTCATCCTTACCTAGGTGCTGGTAATCCTCCCGGATATAGAGACTATGAGGCTCAAATGGCATTGGATGAAGGTCACTCTTAATCTGCCAGCTAAAGAATGGTGTCCCGTAGACCCACCAAATACAAATAACATTAATTTATGTGATGGGAATGAGAATATCACAATGCAAATAGGCGCCACAAGTTCAATTCTCTCATATGCTTTTGGGTTTGGCTGCTAGTACCTTTTTAGCTCACTTTTCCAACTACACTTACCACTTAACACCTAGGTAACACGTTGCATGGCAAGCTACCAACCACCATTCACCATTTTATTTATTTATTCCTTCATGTTTTAATATTTAAGTTAAATTCTCCCAAAATTCCTATTTCTTAATTTAATTTCTAATTCCAAGATCCCTTTTTTTTTTTACATTCACTTATTTAATCTTTATTATTTTTGACATTATTATTATTTTATTTATTTATTTTTCAAATTTCCAATTATTAAATTTAATTTTCAAAACTCTGACTCTCAATTAATTTTCAAAACTTCGTTTTCTTTCAGATTTAATTTCCAAAATTCTATTTCCTAAATTTAATTTTTAAAACTCCAATTTCTTTCAAATTTAATTTCCGAAATTCTGATTTCCTTCAGATTTAATTTCCAAAATTCAAATTCTTCAATTAATTTCTAAAATTTCATTTCTTTCAAATTTAATTTCCAAAATTTCATTTCTTTCAAATTTAATTTCCAAAATCCAATTTCTTTTAAATTTAATTTCCAAAATTCCATTTCCTAAATTTAATTTCCAAAATTTAATTTTTAAAACTCCAATTTCTTTCAAATTTAATTCTCGGAATTCCGATTTCCTTCAAATTTAATTTCCAAAATTCAAATTCTTCAATTTAATTTCCAAAATTTCATTTCTTTCAAATTTAATTTTCAAAATTTTGATTTCTTTCAAATTTAATTTCCAAAATCCAATTTCTTTTAAATTAAATTTCTAGAATTCCATTTCCTAAATTTAATTTTTAAAACTCCAATTTCTTTCAAATTTAATTTCCGGAATTCTGATTTCCTTCAATTTAATTTCCAAAATTCAAATTCTTCAATTTAATTTCCAAAATTTCATTTCTTTCAAATTTAATTTCCAAAATTCTGATTTCTTTCAAATTTAATTTCCAAAATCCAATTTCTTTTGAATTTAATTTCCGAAATTTAATTTTTAAAACTCCAATTTCTTTCAAGTAATCTTTGAGACCCAATTTTTCAAATAAATTTCAAAAATCCAATTTTCTCTCAAATGGTTTTAATTCCACTTTGGTTTTCAAACAATCTTATGCTCCTCTTGATTTTAATAAGCATGAATGAATTTTTCATAATTCCAGAGTAATGGAATCTGTGATATTAATTTATGCAAAATAAATGGGCTTTGGTGGGGGCCCCACATAAGTGATTTTATAATTGATTGATTGATTGATTGATTTAATTGCTATGCATGATTGATTTTATTCTGCTCTATGACATGCTCGAAATTATTCCTTAATTGTGCACTAACCTCACTTCTGGATAGTGCATTGTGGCTCGTCGCCCAAGTACGCATCTATTCCCATTCTGGTCTTTCTATATGTATGTTTTAATTCTCACATGTGCATGATCACTCTGAGTATTCATTGATTCCCTCATCAATTGCCATGACTGCTACATTTTATTAGTAGAGACCCGACTTTAGGGACTTAGAGGGGTGCTACGGTATTTACCGTACCTTCCCAATAAGTAACCTGACCCCCGAACCCGATTTGATTTTTTATAGACCACATTTTCCAAATAAGGAGTCACACTTAGGGTTTTCTTTCTTATTTTGTTTACCCTTTAAAAATAAAACAAAAATAAGTGGCGACTCCAAGTCATTTTCTTAATAAATAAAAATCATAATTTTTCAAAACAAAAATCGAGCTTGCCATCGAGTGGAAAACGCATGAGTCGAAATACAGGATCCACAATACCCTATTTGTCTTAGTTTTGATTCTTCTTGCTTATATATTATTTTGATCATATTTGAGCATGCTATCCTTGTTAGATATTCATCTCGATTATCATATTCCTACCTAGCCTGTGTAGATATGAGTGATATACATATGCTTTGCATGACTGTTTGTTGCATGACTTCTCTCATTCCATGTGATTGCATGAGTTGCTTGTTTGTGTGGGACACACACCTATCCCCTTATCTCCAAGTTCCTAGTCTCGGTCGAACTAGTTTCCCTTGATCTCGTATTTGATATGAGACTTGTTGCTTTGTTTGCTCTTCGACCGAGCTAGTGATTAGGAGTAGGGTCTAGCGATGAGCTATATCTATGTTTGGGAGCATTTTGGAGGTGACCGACACATTGATGCTGATTGGAGTCCGATCTTTGAAGACTTGTATAGCCCAGAGCTAAGTTTCATGGATATTTGTGTGACCGATGTGTTTTATTTTCTGCTTTAGTTTTATAGGATTTTCGGATGCACCCACACCACTCACTGTGCACTTTAGTTGACTACTGAGTGCTGAGAGTTGTGAGAACTTTCATCATAGGAAACCCCTTGGGATGTCGAGGTAGTGCATGTGTGGAGGTGATGACCACCTTGCATAGAAGTGCCTCGTCTCTTCTGAGGAGTGCAGAGGGTTGCGTACCGCTGGAGGGTACTATCGCTTCTACTAGGGATCCTTTAAAGTCCACCATTTTTCTTTTTAGAGCCACCTTGACCTTGTAGGTTATGCCTTAGATCCTTCGATCAGGACTTTCTTCCCTACACGTGGGTGTATCTGAGGGCCTTCAAAGCCTCTTTAGTTACAGTTCGAATCTAGTACTCCCTCTTTTGGTCTCCAATCGAGAGTGCTTAGATATCGGTGCAAGTTTGAGTATCAATTGGACCACTCCTTACTGAACGGTTTTGGTTTCTTCTTGTCGCTCGTTGAGTCTAGCATACTTTCTCCTTAGGGCTTTAGATAGTCTTCTTTTCTTGATTTGACGCATTCTTTTGGTTTGTTGTCATCTTTTGCTTAACGTTTTGGGATATGCTCATTGATCATGCTCACTTTTTTTACATTTTCCATTTGTCATTGGCTCAATACTTCATTTTTTTGGTCGATTTGCCTAATTTTGTTTTCAACCCAATATTTTTATTATAGGAAGTTGAAAGGCATGTTTTCACATTTGCACCCTTTTTGAGAGATCTGACTTGATTACCTTATCTTTTTATTTTTTTTATTTTTTTTTATGGAGCTCGGGTTGAAAGTGAATTAAGGATATTTTGTTATAGATTGAGTATCGATCTAGTGATAGTGTTGTTCTTTGCACCTCATTCATTTTCTTCACACCTCATTCATTTTATGGATCATTGATAGAAATTCTTTAGTCATATTTGTAGTCATCTCACACTAGACGCTCTTGTGACTCTAGAGTTTCTGTCGTATATCCAAATTTTGATTGACACCATTGCACCTTGTCATGTATTGGGTTGTGTTGTATCATGCATTGGTCATTGTTCGTTGAATCCTATGTCGTTGCATGAGTCATGTTTGGGTCGCTTTGTTTGGTTCTTTTGTAGGAGTCTATTTGTAGTCCTAGTCTTGGTTCAGTGCCATGGGTTGAGTTGGAGAGAGGTTGATTCATATCATTGAGCTGCTATAAACGGATTTACAGTCGGTTTCGATTGGTTAGCTTACCATTTTTATGGCTTCGATTTAGGAGGCATTGACTAGTTTGAGTTAGAGGATGGATACTCAATAAAGTAGGCATGCAGTGCTCGAGGACACACCATTTGATTTAGTGCCACCACCACCTCTACCTATTTAGATGCCAGCTACGCAAACTTTGCATATTATTTCACATGATCAGGCTACTATCATTCCACCCATTGTCACACCAGTTATCGTTATTGAGGATCCTCGTTCTCGTATGGACAGACTCGAGCAGAGGATTAGACAGATGAGAGATAATAAGGAGATGATTTCTTAGGATGACACTGATGATATGCCAGTGGCCACTTTGCTAGTCGATTTCAGGATGCCTGAAATAGAGAGATATACGGTTGTTGGATGTCCTCGTATTCATTTCAAACTTTATAGATATCCCCTCATAGTGACCACATTCATAGATCTTTTGTTTGGCATTCTCCGATCGAAATCCTGCCACGAACAACATTGTTAAGTATGAGGCTTGCATCTTGGGACTAGAGACAGCTCTTGAGCTCAGGATTAGACAGATGGAGGTGTTTGGAGACTCTAATATGGTATTGAGACAGATTTAAGGAGAGTGGAAGACTAGAGATGTGAAGCTTAGGCCTTACCATGCATACTTGGAGCTACTAGTTGGGAGATTTGATGATTTGAGGTATACGCATCTGCTTAGAGCGCAGAACCAGTTTGTTGATGCCTTAGCTACTCTAGCTTCCATGACTGATATTCTTATGGATACCATTGTTCCCCCTTTACTGATCTAGTCGAGATCTATTCCTGCCTATTGTTGTCTGATTGACAAGGCATAGTTAGATGGTGGATTGCCTTGGTACCATGACATATACCATTTTTTACTTGGCGCATATCCTAAGGTCGCCACAACCAAGGATAAGAGAGCATTGAGACAGTTGGCCACTCGATTTGTGATATGTGGAGAGACATGGACAGATGATCAACTGATTGGATGTTGCTATTGTGCTTAGACTACGCCTCTGTCAATCGAGTGATGAGAGAGGTTCATGCGGGAGTTTGTGAACCACATATGGGAGGGCATATGTTAGCCTGTAAGATTATTAGGACTGACTATTTTGGGTTGACCATGGAAACAGATTGTTGCTAGTTTGTTCAGAGATGTCTAGAGTGCTAGATACATGGGGACCTCATTCACGTGCCCCTTTCAGAGTTACATGTAATGACTTCGCCTTAGCCATTTTTAGTATGTGATATAGAAATTATTGGGAAGATTTCGCCGAAGTCTTCTAGTGGTCATGAGTTCATCTTGGTTGCCATTGATTATTTCACCAATTGGGTGGAGGCTGCTTCATATGTGAGATTGACATCATCTGGGGTTGCTAGTTTCATCAGATCACATATTATCTGTCGTTATGGAGTCCTTCATGAGCTAATTTTGGACAAAGGAGTACATTTCAGAGCAGATGTTGACACTTTATTACAAAGATATGGTATCCAGCATCATAGATCGTCTGTGTACAAGTTGTAGACTAATGGAGCGGTAGAGGCTATGAATAAGAATATTAAGAGGATCTTGGGGAGGATGATTGAGACTTCTCGGGATTGGTCAGAGAAGCTTCCATTTGCATTATGAGCTTAATGGACTTTTTTCACACCTCTACAGGAGCCACACCTTACTCCTTGGTGTATGGTATGGAGGCAGTGCTACCAGTTGAGATAGAGATGGGTTCATTGAGGATAGCATTGGAACAACAGATCTTAAAGGCAAATTGGGCCTAGGCTTGATTAGACCAGCTCAATCTCCTAGATGAGAGAAGATTGAGGGCAACAAACCATGTTTGTGCCTATCAAATGAAGATTGCCTGTGCATTCAAAAAGCGGGTCAAGCGTAGACCACTACAGAAAAGTGACTTGGTTCTGAAGGTCATCAGGGGATTGATCAGAGATTCTAGAGGAAAATTCATACCCAATTAGAGCGGACCTTATTTCATTAGGGAGCTGACTCCAAAGGGCGCTGCATGGTTGATGGATCTAGGTGGAAACCGATTCTTGGAGCCAACTAATGTAGATCAGCTAAAGAAGCATTATGTTTGAGACCATGGTCGCAGGATGGGTGACCATCATTTCGGTTAGCCATATAACTTGTTATTCCCTTTTGACATATAGACCATTGCTAGCCCATTGAGCCTCGCATATGCATCAGAGCATTTCTTTCTTATTGCCTTGCTTACATTTCTACACTGGGATAGGGGCCCTTTGGTGTATGCATGCTTCATTTAGGAGTTTCATGAGCCTTGGGCCTATGAGCGCATCTTTCTCTCATTATTTTTTTCTAACATCACACTACTGCATTCATTACATCTCATTGGTTGTGTTCTTCATTTCTTCTTCTTTATTCTATCTACTGCTTGTTTTACTTCATATTCTCTCCACCCTGAGTGGTGATCCTTCTCAATTCATTACAGGGAGGATAGTCACATCATTTCTACTATTTATCCCACGGACACTGATTCAGAGATCTTTAGTTTGAGAAGGTCATCTCATTAGAGATAGTTTTTGTTACCTTAGCACTTGAGAGTGTGTTTATCCATTATTGATATCATCTTTGAGGTTCATTTGTTTATGTTCAGGGTATGTGCATTTGTATATATGTTAAAAAAAATAGGAAAAAAAAAAAAGAAAAAAATGAAAGGAAAAGAAAAAAAATGAATAGAAAAGAAAAATAAGCACATGTGTGTATGTGCATAGTATTCTCCATCATTGAGCATGTGCATTGATATCCGAGGGTCGCTTCATCGAGTATGATTTTTGGTGAGAGTTCGTATGTGAGCTTTCTGAGATCCTCTTTTCTTTGTATTCACTTTGTCATATCTTTTTTAGAGTGAGATGAGTGACCTTCTCCTAGGGACTCTGGGTCATTGTCCTTTTCATCATTACATTCATTATTGATGTGACTTCACTTCATGTTTGACTTGAGTTGATTGCCACTTTTCTTCGTATATTCATTGTTTCGCTATCATCCTCATCATTGCTTGTGATTCATCCCATTTGCTTTCCCCCATGTTATTTTCTTACACTGACATATTCCAAGTTTGATATTTCCTTTGCATCATTCTTGCGTATCTCGTTATCAGTTTGATATGCTTCATTGTCTCATTATTGATATTATATTCACATCGAGCACCTTCAGGTCCATGGCTCATAAGCTTTTCTATACATGTTGCATTTTATTCATGAGAGCATGTGTTTTTTATCATTAGGTATTTGGGCCTAGTTTCCCTTCATTTCTATTACCTTATCACCTAGCCTGCGTTATGTCCCGTGTCTTAAGACCACCTTAAGGCCATGGGATCAGATGTCATCTTCGACAGCCCCTACTTGGACAAGTATTTGAGATTTGGTTGATATTTGGATATCATCATGCTTCTTCTTTTGGGAGACGCCTCTTTGACATTCGAACCCGATTCAGTTATGGATTTGGATGACTGGGATTACACATTTGATGATGGATGACTTGAGGTTATCCGATTTTTCGATCTACCATAGATCTATGCCATACTAGTGCATATTTCCTTTTTAGTTGAGATTTGTAGACCTTCACGGAGTCCTCACCACTCATGAGATGCATGTTGAGTTGATAGTCTATTGTTATCTTATCATGATCCCCCAGTGGAGTCTCTCTTGGGCCATTGAGTTAGGCTCACACTTTTCAGCATTTAGATATCATTATGCTTCTTCTTTAAGGAGACTTCTCCTTGATGTTTGGGTTTGATTCAGCTATGGATTTGGGTGATAGAAATCAGACATTTGATGATGGATGATTTGATGTTGTCCGATTTTCGGCTTATTCCACATCTGATTCCATACTCGGGCATATTTCCGTTTCGATTAAGATTTACAGATCTTCATAGAGTCACATGATCATTCCCATTTACGAGATACATGTCGAGTTGATGATCTATTTTTTTTTTTATTTTAGGATGATTTCTTAGTAGAGCCTTTCTTGAGTCATTCAGTTAGGCTCATACTTTTCGATATTGTCGTGATTCTGTGATGGAGTTATTTCAGGTGCATAGACTCCCAAATCATCATTTTAGTGGAGTACATGTCAGATCTCTTATACATCCCCATTGAGCTATTCTCGAGTCATTAGGACAGACCGGATGCACTAGTTGCTATACTGGGGCATATTTCCCTCTTTTAGCTGTGGAGATGATTGTTTTCTCACAGACTTGTTACAGTCTTCATTACCTAGGCGAGGGATATTTGTTTGCATTACTAGTCACTGTTTCGGTGATTTTTGTCAATATGAGCCTTTAGCGGAGCGCGACATTTGGCTTTTGACTGTTCCATTATCTATGACCCTTCAGTGGATTGTTGTGTTGAGGTCGAGGTATTAGCCCTAACGGAATTTCTCTTGAGACTCCCCATTGGATCATTCATTTGAGATGACGATGGATTCCTCCAGCAAAGCATTTTGAGTTAGAGACGTTTGACCTATTCTAGTACTTCGTCAGGCTCGCGATTTAGTTAGATGGGCTGTGAGGGCATATTTATAGTCGATTTGACCATTCTGACTCGCTAACGGAGCATCTTTTGAGACTTATAGAGTTTCTTTCAGACCTTTTTCAGTAGATTGAGAGTTGTGGCGACATGCTACACTAGAACATATTTCCACCCCTCATTATTTCCTCCCAGCTCAATGTTCAGAGTCGCCATCTATTCTTAGTTACGAGGTTCAGAGTAGTTTTTTTCAGTTTCACATTCAGAGCCACCTTATCTTTTTAGTTTAGGCGTTCAAAGCCACCATCTCTTTTCAATTTAGCATTCAGAGCCACCATTCCTTTTTAGTTATGACATTCAGAGCCATCATCGCTTCTTAGTTATGACGTTCAAAGATGTCCTTCTCAATTTGACATTGAAAGATGTTAGTTCTCAGTTTAGCGTTCAGAGCCACCATCTCCTTACAGCTCGACGTTCAGAGCCATCATCGCTTCTTAGTTACGACATTCAAAGTCGTCCCTCTCAATTTGACATTCAGAGCTATCAGTTCAGAGTTTGGCGTTCAAAGCCATTATCTCTTCTCAGTTCGGCGTTTAGAGCCACTAGCTCTTCTCAGTTTGGCGTTCAGAGCCGCATCCCCAGCTTGGCGTTCAAAGTTGCTATCCTTTCACAGTTTGACGTTCAGAGACTTCATCATCTTTAGTTTGGCGTTCAAAGCTGCATCTCCAGCTTGGTGTTCAGAGTCACTATCTTTTCACAGTTTGATGTTTAAAGCCTTCATTTTCCTCAGTTTGGTGTTCAAAGCCGCCATGTCTTCTTGGTTTAACCTTCAGAGCCATGTTTTCAGTTTGGTGTTTAGAGCCACCATCCTTTCTCAGTTTAGGTGTTTAGAGATCTCTTCTCGATTCAGGCGTTTAGAGCCACCATCTGTTTTCAATTTGACGTCTAGAGTCACCGTCCCTTCACAGTTTGGTGTTCAGAGCCATCATCCTATCACAATCGGGCATTCATTGCCATCTTTTCGGCATTCAGAGCTATATTCCTAGCGTTAAGAGTCATCGTTCACAATTTGGCATTCAGAGTCGTTGTCCACAGTTTGGCGTTCAGAGCCTCATCTACAATCAGGCGTTCAGAGCCACTATCTCTGCACAGTTTGGCTTTTAGAGCCATATCCACAGTTTGGCATTCAAAACTGCATCTACAGTTTGGAATTCGGAGCTGTCGTTCATAATTTGGCATTTAAAGCCATCATCTACAGTTTGGCGTTCAGAGCCGCATCTATAGTTTGGCATTCGGAGTCGTCGTTCACAATTTGGCATTCAAAGTCGTCATCTATAGTTTGGCATTCAGAGTCGTTGCATTTACAGTTTGGAGTTCAGAGCCGTCGTTCACAGTTTGGCATTCAAAGCCGTCATATACGGTTTGGCATTCAGAGTTGTTGTTTGTAGTCATGCGTTCAGAGCCATCGTTCACACTCAAGCGTTCAGAGCCATCATTCACATTTAGGCATTCAAAGCCATCATCTTTCCACAGTTTTGCATTTAGAGCCCATTGTTCACAGTCAGGCATTCAGAGCCATCATCCACATTCAGGCGTTCAGAGCCATCGTTCATATTCAGGCTTTCAAAGCCATCATCTTTCCACAGTTTTGCATTTAGAGCGCATTTTCACAGTCAGGCATTCGGAGCCATCGTTCACATTCAGGTTCGGAGCCTTCACTCTCCACAGTTTGGCATTTAGAGCCCGTTGTTCGCAGTCAGGCATTTAGAGCCATCGTCCACATTCAGGCGTTCAGAGCCATCATTCACATTCAAGCATTTAGAGCCATCATCTCTCCACACTTTGGAATTTAGAGCCCATTGTTCATAGTTAGGCATTCAGAGCCATCATTCATAGTCAGGTGTTCAGAGCCATCATCTCTCCACAGTTTGACATTTAGAGCTCATTGTTCAGGTCAAGCGTTCGGAGCAATCGTTCACATTCAAGCGTTCAGAGCCATCATCTCTCCATAGTTTGGCATTTAGAGCTCGTTGTTCATAGTCAGACGTTTGAAGCCATTGTTCACAGTCAGGAGTTCAGATCCACCATCTCTCCATAGTTTGGCGCTCAGAGCCATTGGTCAGCTTGGCATTCAGATGCCACCATATTTCTTCAGTTTGACATTCAAAGCCATTAGTTAGCTTAGCATTCAAAGCCACCTTTTTTCCTTTAGTTTGGTGTTCAGAACCACATTCCTAGCATTTAGAGTTGTCATTATCTTTTAGTTCGGCATTCAGAGCCACATTGCTAGCATTTAGAGTTGTCATTTTCTTTTAGTTTGCCATTCAGAATCATTTTCTTCACTTTAGATGTTTAGAGCCCTGAGCTCACGACCTAGAGTCATTCTTCTCATTTGTGACCCAAAGTCGTTCTTAGCATTTAGAGCCCTAAGCTCACGATCTAGAACCATCTCTTTCAGTCTAGGCGTTCAAAGCCATCTATTCCAATTTAGGCGTTCAAAGCCATCTATTCCAGTTTAGGAGATCAGAACCATCTCTTTCAATTTTAGGTGTTCAAAGTCATTTCTTCTAGTTTAGGCGTTCAGAGCCATCTATTCCAATTTGGAGTTTAGAGTCATCTCTTCTAGTTTAGGCATTTAAAGCCATCTATTCTAGTTTAGGCATTTAGAGCCATCTATTCCAATTTAGGCGATCAGAGCCATTTATTCCAGTTTAGGCATTCAGAGCCATCTATTCCAGTTTAGGCAATCAGAGCCATTTCTTTCAGTTTTAGGCGTTTAGAGTCATCTCTTCCAGTTTAGGCGTTCAGATCCATCTATTCCAGTTTTGGCGTTCAGAGCCATTATGTATACTCATTTAGGCATTTAGAGTCACCATCTTTCCTCTTTTTTTAGCATTCAGAGTCATTTTTTCCTTAACCTTGTCATTAGAGTCATGGCTCCTAGCATTGCACAACTTGCCTTCATGATTTTACATTTGTCCTCATTTTCCTCACCTCATTTCCTTGTACTTATCGCTTGTTCATCATGTTCTTCTAGACTTCCCCTCCCACTGGGCATGACATAGCCCTTTGAGTTCACAACACATATTTCAGTCATGTTGTTGGGCACCCTACACTTAACGTTCTCATGTAGTTCACATAGGGCAGTCCCCTTTGGACGCATTCTTTCCTGTACTCCAAGGTGGTTCAACCATTACTCGAGTCACTTTTGGAGAAATCTTAAATAGAGTCTAGATCCCTAGTGCAGCTTTGGAGGCACTCTAAGAGCTACCTTTCTCTCAGGATTTTAGAGCCTTGAACGAGCTTGTGTTCTACTTATGTACCTTTAGGGGTCTTTCTTTTTCTTCGGTAGAGTTCACTGCACTTCACTCACTTTTCACACTTTCTTTTCACTCCAATGTTCATATTCCTTGCACTCGTGAACTCTACCGAAGAGGGGCATATTTGTAGACCCCCTCAGATGGAGGGAATTCTTTTTTCTTTTTTCTTCTTCATTTTTTCTTCTTACCACCCCGAGAATGAGCCGTATTAGGTGGCTAGATGGGATGGGAAGTGGGTTGTTTTTGGGCGGCCAGATGGGACCTTTAGAAGAGGGAGTAGAGAGCTAGTTAAAGCTATAGAGAGGATGACGAATGGAACAGGGGGAGGGTTGCAACTTGCATGAAGAAAGAGTTGGCAAGAGAAAACAAGGCGGGAAAAAGAGGAGAGAGTGAAGTAGTTATTTTGGAAGAGAAAAAAATATATCATTTGAAAGGGTGAGTTGTAGGAGAGTGAGCTTTTGGGGGACAATAGAAAGTAGTGGTTAGCGAAGATTTTGATAGAGGAAATTCTTCATTTTTGAGAGCAGAAGGGGGCGGGTATTCAGGGGGTTTTGGAAAAGCAGAGAACTATTATGAGAGGGGACCTTTGGGGGTATGGCAACAGAACGTACATGGGAGCTGGTTAGAGAGTGAGGGCAGTGGAACCTTGTGTAGGAAAAGTTTTACAGAAAAACAGAAAGTGGAGAAAAAAATTACAGAGAGGAGGAGAGAGAGAGAGAGAGTGAGGACAAGAAGAATAAGAAATTGAAACCCTAATTTTCAGGGTTTACTAACAGTCACGAGGCTCTTAGAAGTCCAAAAAGGCCCCCGAAATTATCAGGGTTTGTTTGGCTTCCTTTTTTTTTTTTTTTTTTTTTTTCAGGTAAGAACACCCTAAATTTTGAAGCTTTGTTTGAAATCTGACTTGGGTTTTGTATTCTCGTACTTCACCTCAAAACCCACTTGTAATTCCAACTTCTTTTCCGTTTCCTAGCAGCTAAACTGGGTTCTCTTATTTTTTATTTATTTATTTATTTATTTTTTTTGTTCCCCTATGTTCTATCTGGTTGATGAGAAAATGGAGGAAAACTTTAGAAAGAAAATAGGGTTCGACATTTGATTGTTTGAAATTCGGATCTTGGCGAATATCGGTCATTTTGGACAAGAAAAAGGTAGAATCCTCCACTCAACTGAGCTTATTATGGCTATGTGTGTGTGAGATTTGATGATCTGTTTGCATTTGATGTTTAGTTGTTGATGTAGTTCAATCAATATGATTCTATTGCTATTGGAAAGTATTAAATTCATACTTTTAAGAAACAAATTTGGAAGCTGCAAATTTTGTGGGGTAAATGGTTTAGAAGCAAAAGGATTGCATTAGGAGTTTGAACCAAGTGAATGAAAAAAAAACATATTCTCGAATTTAGTCATGATAGGAATTGATTCCTATTATCTTTGCATAAAACTTTCTGTAAATTATTATTATTATTATTATCATTATTTTTTATCATTGTTTATGTGCAAGATTTGATACTATCTTGGTAATTATCTTTATTTGGGCACTTTTAAAATATGCATTTTTATCTGTAACGGAGAGTTGACACCTGCTCAAACTTGGATGCTTGGCATGATTATTTGCAATATGTAGACGACAATCCCAAGCAAATTTTGAATGAATATGTTTAATTTTCAAAAATTTAATTTTCCAAAATTCAAATTTTCAAAACTTTAATCTTCAAATAATTTTCCAATATTCCAATTTCTAAATTTAATTTTCAAAATTTCCATTCTCAAGTAATTCTTCAAAATTTCAATTTTTAAATTTAATTTTTAAAACTCCAAACTCTCAAATAATTTTCAAAATTCCAATTTCTTTTAAATTTAATTTCTAAAATTCCAATTTCTTTCAAATTTAATTTCCAAACTCCAATTCTCAATTAATTTCCAAAATTCCAATTTCTTTCAAATTTAATTTTTAAAGTTCCAAACTCTCACATAATTTTCAAATTTTCAATTTCTTTCAATTTTAATTTCCCAAATTTCTAATTCTTAAATTTAATTTTCGAAACTCCAATTCCCTAAAATTCTAATTCTTAAATTTGATTTTTGAAACTTCAATTCTCAAATAATTTTCAAAATTCCAATTTCTTTTAAATTTAATTTCCAAACTCTAATTCTCAATTAATTTCCAAAATTCTAATTTCTTTTAAATTTAATTTTCAAAACTTCAATTCTTAAATTTAATTTTTAAAGTTCCAAACTCTCAAATAATTTTCAAAATTCCAATTTCTTTCAAATTTAATTTCCCAAAATTCTAATTCTTAAATTTAATTTTCGAAACTCCAATTCCCCAAAATTCTAATTCTTAAATTTGATTTTTGAAACTGCAATTCTCAATTAATTTTCAAAACTCCAATTCTTAAATTTAATTTCCAAAATTCCAATTCTTAAATTTAATTTTCAAAACTCCAATTTTCAAATAATTTTCAAAACTCCAATTTCTTTGAAAATTTAATTTAAAAATTCTTTCAAAATTTAATTTCCAAAATTCCAATTCTTAAATTTAATTTTCAAAACTCCAATTTTCAAATAATTTTCAAAACTCCAATTTCTTTGAAAATTTAATTTAAAAATTCTTTCAAAATTTAATTTCCAAAATTCCAATTCTTAAATTTAATTTTCAAATAATTTTCAAAACTTCAATTTCTTTCAAAATTTAATTTCCAAAATTCCAATTTTTAAATTTAATTTTCAAAACTTCAATTTTCGAGACTTCAATTTTCAAATAAATTCCAAAACTCTAATTTTCTTTCAAATAATTTTAATTTCACTCCAATTTTCAAATTTTTTTTATCCTACCACTTTTCATCATCCATTAGGGTTTTAAGTTGCTAAAAATCCCGTTTTTAAATAAACTTGCTACCTTTCCTTTCAGGTAAGCACTTTTCTCAAATTTTCTTTGATTTTAAAATAATTTTTTTTTTTCGTTTTCCTTGATTTTAAACAAGCAAGAATGAATTTTTCATAATTCTAAAATAATGAAATTTGTGAGACTAATTCACGCAAGATAAATTGGGCTTTGGTGGGGGGCCTACATATGATATCTTTTGATTGTCAACTACTATGCTTAATGTATATTGCTTGATCTTTGCCTTGCTCTTTGATATGCATGTGATAATTTTATACTTAAACTAACCTTGTTTCCATGATAGCGTAATATTACTTGTTGTCAAGGTATGCTCTCACTCTTACTTTGCTTATTCTCATACATGATTCATTTTCTTATTTGATCATTTCATTGGTATCTATTGATTTCCATGTTTGCTTCACCTTACTTAGTAGAGACTCGTTTTTAGAGACTTAGAGGGGTGTTTCAATTTTTTTACCGTAGCTTCCTAATAAGTAACCTGACCCTCGGACTTGACTCGGCTTTTCTCAAACCTGTTTTTCCTTCAAGAGTCACACTTAGGGTTTTTCTTTCTTATTTTATTTTTTTCCCTTTAAAAATAAAACGTAAATAAGTGATGACTCCAAGTCTTTCTCTAAAAATCATATTTTCACCAAATAAATAAAAAGCAAGTCGCGCCATCAAGTGAGAACACATCCAGCAAAATACAGGGTCCACATAGGGGTAAAATCATAATTTACAAATTGATTAATCTAATAAAAATGTGAAAAAGTCTTTTCGCTTTTAAAAGCCTTAGGTATAAAATAGATTTTCCCTATCTTTTCTATTCAAAAAACCCTTTTATATGGAGATCAAAAAGATCAGAGAGTATAAGACTGAAAATTTGGAGGTTTAGGATTTGAAGATCAACTTTTCAAGCAAGATTTTAATAATTGGATTAGTATTTTATATTCATTAATTAGATTTGAATACTTTAAAAATCTCAATCTAAATTATGGTTTGTTCATTTAATTTTGTTTAGACCAAAAGATTGGAAATTTATGAATGCAGATTAATTTATTAATGAAAATAGGAAAATTTCAATTGAATAGAAAATAAATAAATGAAAAATTAGTGGAAAAAGAGAAATTTTAGATTTAGAAAATAAATAAATAAATGTTTGTGGAGGATTTAGATTGGAAATAGAAAATAATAATAATAATAATAAGAATTGTAGGGTTTCTGGATTTTGGAATTTGAGGTGGTATGTTGGGGTGACAATTTAAAAAAAAAAAAACTAACCATAAGAGCCAGAGAGTGAAAGAGTGGTAATGGAATAAATTAAAAAAAAATGATAATAATAGTTTTTGTACAAGCTTTAATTTAATTTAAGTATATAAAGAAATAAATAGCTAGGATAAAATTAGGGAGGAATATGAATTTTATAAAAATTTGGAAACTTATTAAATCAATTTATTATTGTTTAGGAAGTTGAAAATAATACATTTGTAATAATGTTAACATAGGAAACTAATTAGAATTACTAAGAACTATATAAAATATTGTTAGGATTGTCAAATTTATATCTCTAGATAAATAATGAATAATAAATGTTGTGTATAATATTTTGTTAGGTGGGGAGTAAATTCTTTAAGCTAAATTCTTCAAGATTTTGAGTGTTTTTTCAAGGTAAGGGAAATTAATGCAAATTTTGTAAAATGAAATAATTTTCTTTTTATATTATTGTGGACCCCGCATTTCGGCTCATGCGTTTTCCACTCGATGGCGAGCTCGATTTTAATTTCAAAATGATTTTTATTGATTAAGAAAATGACTTGGAGTCGTCACTTATTTTTGTTTTATTTTTAAAAAGGGTAAACAAAATAAGAAAGAAAACCCTAAGTGCGACTCTTTATTTTGGAAAAGGTGATCTATGAAAAATCGGATCGGGCTCGGGGGTCAGGTTACTTATCGGGAAGGTACGGTAAAGACCATAGCACCCCTCTAAGTCCCTAAAGTCGGGTCTCTACTAATAAAATGAAGCTGACGTGGCAATTGACGAGTAAATCAATGAATATCCTGAATGATCATGCACACATAAGAATCGAGACATGCATAGACAACGATTAGAGGGAAAATGGGTACATACCTGGGCAACGAGCCACCATGCGCTATCAATAGAGAGGGTTAGTGCACAATTTAGGAATAATCGCATGCGCGTCAGAAAGTAGGGTAAATCAATCATGTATGATAATCAAAGCAAACAATCAATTAATCAATCATAAAGTCACCCATGTAAGGCCCCCACCACAGCCCGTTTATTTTGCATGAATTAATATCACAGATTCTATTATTCCAGAATTATGAAAAATTCATTCATGCTTATTGAAATCAAGAGGAACAGAAGATTGTTCGAAAAATGGAATTAAAACCATTGGAGAGGAAATCGGATTTTTGAAATTCATTTTAAAAATTGGAGTCTCGAAGGTTACTTAAAATTTGGAGTTTTACAGTTTATTTGAAAATCAGACTTTCAGAAATTAAATGCGAGAATGAGAATCTTTAGAAATTAAATTTGAATGAGATTGGAAACTTGAAAGTGGTTTGAGAGTTTGGGATTTTAAATGAGGGGATAAGTTGATGAGTGAATAAGTAAAGGAATGGAATAATAACGATGGTGAAATAATAAAGATTAGGTAAATAATTGCGAAAGATGGAATTTTAGAGATTTGAAGACGTGAACTTAGAGTTTGAGAACTTAAGAATTTATTTAGAGATGAGATCTTTGGTATATGAATAATTGAATAAGTAAATGGATGGGATAACATTAATAACGAGAATAATCATTAAATGGTGATATTTGGACGGTGGAGCTTTTGAGGTTGGAAATTAGATTTGAAAGTCGGGTTCTAATGAATTAAACTTTAACGATTAGATTAAATAGATAATATGGAATAATAATGCTACTTAACGGAAACAATATTTTAAATGAATAGAAAGTGAGCAGTGGAATTTTTAAGATTAAAAATTAAATTAGGACGTTGAAATATTGAAGAGTTGGACCTTAAATAAATAAATAGATAGGGGATAAGAATTCTAATTACTGAAAATAACATTTAGGCGAACAATGGAATTTTTGGGATTGAAAGTTAAATTAGGACATGGGGTTTTCGAAAGATTGGACTTTAAATAGATATGGGATAATGGTTCTAATTGATGAGTGATACGTTACCAATTGGTGTCTCAGTTGATTCATGTCCTCTCAATGGCCCTTGACAGTGGTGCCATTTGATTCGTGTCCAGCTGGTGTTCCTTGATTGTGGTCCTTAGAAGGGAGTAATCAACAAAATTTATAACCTATTACACCATGTACTAGGATAGCCTCAGCTAGCATAGCATAGTGGCTCTAGGGTCGTTCACTAGGATGGGTTTTCACTTCACAATTGATATTAATTCAAAGTTGAATTGGTGCCTTTTCATTTCAAGGTTAGCTTTAAAAGAAAACATAATCTTTGGTGGAAAAAGGATTGGTTTTAAGCTAACCAAAAATAGTAACTGATTTTAATTACAAAGAAAAGTGTTTCTTGGAGTTTAGATCACTAGGCTCAGGTTCCTCATACAAAAAGGAGAGTTCCGGTCACTTGTTTCTTTTCCTCGCATTAAAGAATTAACATATAGTTAATTCTCTAACCGGTGTGGTACAGATGCTTCCCCTTAATGGATTCAAACAATAATTCCCTCTCACTGATGCATCTTGCAATGGCTCATACCTCTCACCTAGCATTTGCCATTCAAGGTGATCCTTAACCTTGGATTACCCGTCAAAAGCTCGCAAGAGATAACTAATGGATGTCTCCTTGGAGTCCAAAAGCTTACCAAGTGTTGGCTATTCTAGAAAATCCTACCTTTAAACCACCTCCCAAAGGCTTGCAAGAGGTAAACTAGTGCATCTCAATGGACGGAGATCACTTGCCTTACCAAGTGTTGGCCCAAGTGATTTTAAGTTTTAAGTTAACTAAAAAGATAAAAACCATTAACGGGTCACACTTTCTCTTCATTAAAAACTAAAACAACAAAACTTCCAATTTATGCATGAGGAAACTTACCAGGCTTTCTTCACTCCAAGAGACGAAGAGCTTAGCCTCTCATCCTCTGAGAAAACATCCTCAGAGTTTGATTGGCAAGAAAGAAAAATAACGAGAAAACAAAAATATGAAGGAAAAATAGAGCAAGTGCTCTGTAAAATATATTTCTTCCTTTCGCCAATTACATGATGATGATTTTGTGTAAAGAAAATTACAACTATATTGTGGACCTCGCATTTCGGCTCAATGCGTTTTCCACTCGATGGCGAGCTCGATTTTTTATTTGAAAAAAAAAAAATGATTTTTATTGATTATTTGAAAATGACTTGGAGTCGCCACTTATTTTTGTTTTATTTTTAAAGGGTAAACAAAATAAGAAAGAAAAACCCTAAGTGTGACTCCTTATTTCGGAAAAGGTGATCTACGAAAAACCGGATCGGGTTCGGGGGTCAGGTTACTTATCGGGAAGGTACGGTACAGACCGTAGCACCCCTTTAAGTCCCTAAAGTCGGGTCTCTACTAATAAAATGAAGCTGACATGGCAATCAATGCGTAAATCAATGGATACCCCAAATAAATCATGCACATGTGAGAATCAAAAAATGCATGTAGACTAACCAGAGTTGGAATGAGTGTGTACCTGAGCAGCGAGCCACTATGCGCTATCAAGAGATGGGGTTAGTGCACAATAAATAGCATAAACATAGCTCATATGTCACATCGAGTGCAAAATCATCAAAGGCACACATGACACTTCACTCAAAATTCACTTTTATTTTAAAGAAATTTTATTTGATGTTGGGCCCCCACCAAAGCCCATTTTATTTTTGAATGAATCAATTTCATAAATTCCATCACTTGGAATTACGAAATTTAATTCACATTTATTTTAAAACATTTTTTTAAAAAAAATCATGAAAGTGATGAAAATTGCTTGCCGAATAAAATGGTAGCAAATTTTATTAAAAATGGAGACTTTGATGACCTAAAATTGTAAGGAGGGAAGATGAGTGAGTTAGGATTATTTGAAAACCAGAATCTGAGAAAACATTTACAAAATGGGATTCGGAGCTATTGTTTTTCAAAACCAGGGGATGAGGAAATGGGAGATGGCATGTAGCCAAAGGTTTCATATAAACCGTGCAGCAGGAAAGTCCTAAGCTTGGGGCATCTTGAACACTGATTGCGTGCCATTTCTGAAATCCAAGGGAGCATAGATGATGAGACTGCAAGGTGATGAGTGCACCAAACCTGACATGAGCAAGAATTGATCATGAGCACTCCGAAGTGGCCATGTGAACAAGGAGCTTTGCAAACCAGGTGTCAATGCCTCCTTGGGGGTACGAGACCCAGGCCATGAACAGGTAGACTATCCATATTAATGTCTGAACGATTACTCACTGCACCAGGGGACTGAACAGGATATGCCCATGCACATTCATAAGATTCCAGCTGCAATCATTGCTATTATCACTATAATCAGTCCAACTCCCATTCCTTGTAGCTCAGTAAGCCCTTTATTGTCTGTCTTTCTAATTCTGCTCTCCAATGGATCAAGAACTCTCCTGTAGAGAAAGATGAAAGCTGACACATTCAGGATGTCACAGCCAGACATACGTTCAGGAGGAATTAGGAAGTTTGAGACTATAATTTTCATGGCAGCACCCTGCTTCACAAAGTGGGAAGCCATCTGAGTAAGGCCACTGAACAGATTATGGTGCACAACCATATTGGGATTAGTCTCAATATGCACTTCGCTTCCTCAACTCCAGTTCTATCACCTCAACCTGCCCTCTCTTAGCAACCTTGGACCAATCCTTTGCAGCAACACCAGTTCTCCAATCAAAAACAATAGTTACTGTTAATGGAGGCTTGTGTTGAGGCGCCCAGAAGCATGCGGTGTAGTCACCTTCTTCAGCTGCAGTAAACGCAAAATTACCAGATTCTATGTGATCCCCAGGATGATAATTGTTCCCGTACGGAGAAGAAACCTGAGCTGTAATCTTGTGCGTGTCCGGCAAAGGGAACCCCTCGTTCGGATTGATAACGCTGTACTGGCCGACACTCATGGCGTTGGTCACATTTGGCCATCATAGAAAAATGACAGGGAGCGCCAATGAGGTGATTATTGTTGAGTGCAAAATCAGCCAGTTACAGGCAATCACTGATATTGCAGTCAGCATTATTGCCCAAGACTAACACCATGAGGGTTTGGCCCAAACAGAGTCATACAAGAATGGGAACATCAGCCGTGTTATGTCCAAGAGGATAACAGTAGACACGTCCCCTGGGTAGCATTCGCTACTACGTTAATGATAGGGGTTGTTAGGTTCATTGCAGCATTCGGGATAATCTGAACACCCATCTTTTGATCAAAGTTTGGTGTTGGCAGCCTGTCCAACTCTTTGGAAGCATAGAGAAGTGCCACACTACCACCTGGTACAACTCCTTCTTCTACAGCCGCCTTAGTAGCATTTAAAGCATCTGTAACCCTATCTTTCTTCTCACCAACTTCAGCTTCACTAGCTTCTCTTGTCTTCAAAACAGCAACAGCACCGGAAAGATTGGCTAATCTTTCTTACAACTTTTCCTTGTCATAATCAGAAGAGCTCAATTCAATGGCTGACCTAGTCTGTTCACACCGTTCCTTAATAGCCTTCTTGTCACCAACCCCATCAAGGATAACAGTATCGTCCTTAGATATTGTAACCTTTTTGCTAATGCCAAGTGTATCCAAAGAACAATCAGGACGATTCCCACTAGAAGCAACCAAGGATAAAATTAGTTCAAGCAATGCACCCACTACATCAGGTCCATAGTTCCAGAGGCTCATTCCAAAAATAGAAGAAAGCAAAGGCTTATGGTGAACTATATCCATACAAGAAATGGCTCCAGATAGTGACCTTGACACGGCAGAGGAAAGAGCAACTGCACGTAGTGCATTTGTAGAGAAATATGAGCTCTTTGGAGGAGTGGAAAACGGTATACTAACAGCAGCTTCTAAGTTCCCAACTGACACAAATTCATGTACACGGTTCTGAATAGTCTTTACTTCCCCCAGTTTCTCGTGTCAAATGAGTGCACCTTCGCTATTGAAGTCACTGAACTTCTCCTCTTCGGAAATATAAACCCGCATGTCTAGAGGCTTGTCTTTTTAGGAGAGATTGGAGATCTGAATAGCTGGGTCAGAAGAAGTGGGCATTATCTGTGAAATGGGTATGGAAATAGAGAACATGTGGTGTAGAGAGAGAGAGCGTGATGGCAAGCATGCATGGGTATGAGGTGAAATAGACATGAGGGGTAATAGGTGTATGGGATTAGTGAGCATGAAGGGTGTACAAAAGTTAAAGGGATAGGTATGGGATGGACAATGAGTATGCGGGAAAGGTGAATACATACAGATATGGGTGTGGATAAGTTAATGGAAAATGGAGATGACCATGCATGCATGAAGCCCTACGTACAGGAGGGGATTGGAGGCAAACGGGTAATGAAAGAATGGTACAAATGGTAATGGGGGGATAAGGAAAATGGGTTGAGTGAAATGGGTATGATGATGAGGGAACGTACCATATTTTCTGGGCAAATATTCCTCTCTCCATGAACTGTCAACTTCATGCTCAGTATCCTGTTGCTTCTCAAAGGCATCGCCAGCACTATCAACTTCAGCAAGCGTCTTAGATGGTAACGAGATATAACCTAAATGAGTTCCATATGATTTACACATAATCACACCAATATCGTCACTCATCCAACCTCTCTAAACACAAACCATTGACAGCCTTTAGTTTTCCAAACCGATTTGAGAGCTCAGAGATAGCAGACCATTTTAATAAATCCCTTTGTTCCCAGCTACATGAGGTTCATGATGATCCAAGAGAAAAACCACTGATATTTGCACACAATATAGTCTTAGACCATCACGAACCAATGCAAGACTAAAGAACAGCCCTGGAGTCATGACCATAATGATTTCTTGAGGTTCTGAGCTAGATACAATTGCTTTGAACCAAGCCATTTCCAAAGAGGTAAACAGTTCGAAGCCCACTACCTTGGGAAAGTGCCACCCCAAACCTCACCTCAGGTAGCTGGTAGTAGAAGGCATGGTCGCCACAATCCTTGCACAAATGCTCCTGAAACAGTAGTAATGCCGACAAGGATACTTATAGGAAGAGCGAGCCTCTTAACTTCTGCAGTCTCACGAACCCAAGCTACTGATTCAGCAGATGGTTCAAGCATAACAATGGAGAAAGCGGTCCAGAGAAAGCCACAGCTCTCTTTGCCCCCTCCAAGCCAGATCTTTGAAGGAGCACACAGTCCAAAACTGGATCCATTTTCCCACAGCTTTAGCATTGATCAAGACCCAGAAACAGAGCCAAATGGATGGAGTATGAAGCATAAAAGAAAACGAGTGAAGTGATTCTCAGAGGTTTCATTTCATGAGCCATCCATGAACCCTCTGAGAGTGAGAAAATCCATTTTAAAACACCACATTCAGGCACATTCACAATAGAAGCAGAGTATACCAAAATCAGCAATGGCAACCGGGAAAACAAGATTTCATCTCAACAAACTAAACAACATTCACAATATCAACAACAACCATGGAGGAGCAATAAGAATCAAAAACTAACAATAAACCTTTTGCTTTCATACCTGAGAGTGCTGATGTTCCGTTCCTTCAAACGTTCCTCAAACACTACTCCAAAATACCTCCTCTAGAACCATCTCCTCTCAGCACCTCTTCTCCACTCTCTCATACGCTCCTCTCTGCCAGAATCATGCTCTTTCTCTCCAAAATCACCTTTGTTTTTCTTTAGCTTCCTCTTCCCTCCCTCGTCTGCCTTTTTCTTCCTCAAGCCACCCAACAAAAGGCTCCTCTCACTAAAGCTCCCTGCAGCCTCCCTCAAAAACTCGATACCTCCCAAAAATCTCTCATTTCTCTACCCGATTTGCCCCTCTCTAACCACCTCTGCAGAAAACCACCCCAAAAAGCACTACTCCGCAGCTGCCAGCCTCCACTCCCCTCCACATGCAGCTGGCAACGTCCTAACAAATACGCTCCTCCTTCTAGAACATTCTTCCAAGTGTCCCTCCCCTAGTGGTTCTCAAAACCACTACTTTGATTCCACCACAGCCCATCTCGGAGTGACACATGGCCACCTAAGGTGGTGACACCTGTCAATCTTGGCTGCAGCAAAGCAGACCCTGAATGGGGGTCTACATATATATAAGAGGTTATTCACCTTTTGTTCTTACTTAAAGACTAAGGAATCCTGTGATAGGTGGGTTACAAGGAGAGTTTGGGGATTTAGACATCAAATATCTAAAGCAAAAAATCTCAAAATGTTGGTCGCAAATATCGGGAAGCTTCAGGAGAAATTCCGCGGCAAGAGGGCTGCGAAATTTCGCAGCAAAAAGGACACCATTTCGCAGCCCAAGGCTGATTTCGCAGCCATGCAAAATTTTCCTTCAGCTTGGAGTGATCGGCTTCCAATGGCTGTAACTCCTTCATTTCAACTCTGAATTGTGAACCGTTTGAAGCATTGGATTGCTGACTTCCCGAGCTTCAAAACGACATATAGCATGCATAAATTGAGCTCCAGAAAGTGCTCCAAAAGTGGCTGACAGTGACTATCCTCTAAAATGTTTCATGGCAGATTTCTCTTTGCTTCCCCTCCTTGCATTCCGGATTTGCTTATGGCAAAGGACTTAAAAGCTTTGGTTCTTCATGTTTCTGAGCTTTCCATTGCTTTGCCATGGATTCCAAAGAACTCTCCTCAATCTCAGATTGCTTTGGTGATCAAAAAGCTATCAAAACACCAAAACTTAACACAATTTGATTAGAAATGATTGCAAAGGTCCTTAATATGTTAATTGAGTTAAAAGGTAATAACTACTACTCAAAAGTGTTTAAAAGAGTTCATTACAAGCTATAAAATAGCACTTTTTGAGTAGTAATCAATGAGGATAAAATTTATACAAATGGTAGAATTTTTAGGATTGAAAAATTAAATTAAGACATGAGATTTTTGAAGAATTATATTTTAAATAAATAGATGAATATGGGATAATAATTCTAATTGATGAAAATAAGATTTAAACGAATTATTGAAAAAGTAAATTAAGATAGGGGATTTTTGAAGGATTAGATTTTGAATAACTAAATAAATATGGGATAATAATTCTAATTGATGAAGATAAGATTTAAACAAATATTTGAAGAATTAAATTAAAACATGGGATTTTTGAAGGATTAGACTAGATAGATAGATGAATATAGGATAATAATTCTAATTGATGAACATAAGATTTAAACGAATATTTGAAGAATTAAATTAAGACATGAGATTTTTTTGATGGATTAGGATTTGAATAACTAATAAATATGAGATAATGATTCGATTTATGAAAATAAGATTTAAACAAATATTTGAAGAATTAAATTAAAACATGGGATTTTTGAAGGATTAGACTAGATAGATAGATGAATATAGGATAATAATTCTAATTGATGAACATAAGATTTAAACGAATATTTGAAGAATTAAATTAAGACATGAGATTTTTTGATGGATTAGACTTTGAATAACTAATAAATATGGGATAATGATTCAATTTAATGATAATAAGATTTAAACGAATATTTGAAGAATTAAAACATGGGATTTTTGAAGGATTGCTTAAAGACCTAGGTTTTGAAAATGAGATTTTAAAGTTTAGAATATAGTAAATTCATCGAGACCAACATAAGTTAATTATAGACATTTTTTTGTCTTTAATACTAGAATATTTTTTTAGGCCTTTAGTCAAACAAGTGAAGAATTATAGTTAAATAAGAGCTTTAAACTTCCTATAAGTCAATATAAGTATGATGGAAATAAGAATGAAACATAAGTATGTCTTTTAAGATACGAATTATTTTAAGTTTTGAAAAAGAAATTCAACTTTAATGATTTGTCTCTTAATCGTCTTTAAGTTAAGCTAACTAAATTGGTGAAGATAAAATAAGATAAAAAATAAAATAAAATGAAAATGCATGAATAAATTAATAATTTACTAAGATTAGATATTTAAGACTTGTTTAGACATGAAGTAGCCAAATGGGCTAACTCAACATGGACTTGGGCCATGAGAGTGGCTAGCATAGGGAGCAATGGGGCCTTTCATCAGCAACTTTGGGTTTGGGCTCCAACTTAAGCCCAAAGTCCTTGCTATGGGCAAGCCCAAGGCATCCATCCTCAGCATCAACTTGGGCCGGGTGCTGCAACTTAAGCCCAAATCCATTTCCACCAAGGGCAAGCCCAATTACTTGAGAAGATGCTACCCCCATCAACAAGCTTAGGTGGGGCTCCAACTCAAGCCCAAACCCATCATCAAGAGCAAGCCCAAGAGCTCCAAACTCTCTCACAGCCCACTTCTCCACCTGGGCATCATCATCTTCACCAGCCAACTTCTTGGCAGCCACCTCCCGCTCTCTTTCCCATTCATTCCACATTTTCTTTCCATGCGAACACCCTCACGGTCTACTACAGCCGACTGCTCCCTTGCTGCCACAACTCCGTTCACACCATTTTCTTCACTCTGTGACACCTTCTGGAGCTGCACATCACCATGCGGCGCCGCGTGCCGCCTCTACCATCCACAGCAAGCTAGTGGCAGCCTGCTGCCGCCATCCATGGCTCTATGCATGCACGATTCCTACGCATGTAGGTGAGTGACTTCGGGGTTCTAATGGGGATAGGCATGACGTGGGTATAGGGGTGAGGGGGGTGAGTATCATGGATGGCCGAATGGTGGATTTGCCTGAGATAATGGATGTGGGGATGATTGGCTCAGGGTGTGGGTTTGAGAGTGGAGACACGAGCATGAGAGGTATGTGCTGTTGACGATGGGTACGAGGGGATCCAAAAAATGGGTATGGTGCTTTCAGATGTGAGTGATAAACGAAGATTTTATGAACAAAACATAAACCAATAATATCAAAGCATATTGATAACTCAAACCTCATCCAAAAATACATCAATGACTAGCTACCCACATCTGATCAAAGGAAAAGTAACTAGAAAATAACCAAAGAAAGAAAAAAAAATGGAACAATAAGATGATAAAGAAAAGCAAGGAGTCATCAATGGCATACTTGGGAACACTCCCTCCTTCTCCCTCTCCTTCTTCTCTACTCGAACCTCCCTTCTTTCCTCCCCCCTGATGCCCCTTTATCCTCTGTTTTTTCTTCCTTGGCCAACCACCCCTCTTTCCCTGTTCATCCCATCAGCAAGTATGGGCTCCTCAACCACCACCATGGCTATTATTTCTCACCACTTGCCATGTGCATGCAGCTGGGATCCATGCATGGAGAGGGGTCCCCCACATCTTGAAAAATGAATGCCCAAAAAAAAAACTCCTCAGGTGGTCCCAGCTAAAGGGAAAAAAAAACTAAGGGAAAAAAAACATTAGTCTTTAAAAGGGTTTACAATTATCTTTTGAAATGTGTAAAAATATTATTTTTATTGTTATGCAGGGATCAAATATATGTTTTGTATGTAAAATATATTTAAACATTTTCTTTGTTTATGAAAAATGAAAATTACAAGGATATGCTGTTTTGTTTTGTAAGTTTGAATAAATAAAATAACATGTTTGACTTTGGTTTATATGACCCTAGTCGACAAGTTATAATTGTTGACATTTTCGGCCCTAATCAACAGGTTATAATACTTGATATTATATGGCCCTAGTCAACATGTTATAATTATTGACATTTGGTTTTGTTCATCTTAAAATGAATATTTAAGGCTTGCCACCAATTTGTAAAGACCCGCTTAATTGGACACTATTTGTTATTTGATAACTAGAGTGAAAACAATTGAAATGTATTTGATTTGAAATGGATATGAAACGATTTTCAATATATATATGAAAATGTTTGGTTGAACAATTTAAATGTATTAGCATGTTTAACTCAAAAGTTTTATAAATAGTGTATATGTTAGATCTCCTATTTGTAAGTATAATTGAAAATATTTGATCCATGAAACTGTGTTAATGTTCCTTATTGAGCTTTGAGTTCATCCCCTTTTGTTGATAATTGTCCAAGTACTCTCAGCTCGGGCGAGGAGTGACGATTAGGAGGGGAAATTAGCTTGTTAGGACATTTGTCAAAACTCTCTTTATTTTGGACATTGTTTAGATGTTAAAATTTATTTTCCGTTTGAATTACTTGAGTTTGGAGTTATTTGAACAATAACAATTGGTTTGATGTGTTAGTTTTCAAAATTGATATTTGGATATTTTAGAATTGATTTATTTTACTACTCTGAATAGCAATTTGGTAATTGGTAATTTCCAATTACAAGATGAAAGTTAATTTGTGTTGTTTCCACTTTGAGCATTCAGGCTTGAGGCGTGAAATGACTATCATGCCCTTGGAGTGGGTTTTGGGGTATAACAATCATAGTTTAAAGAAAAGGCCAGAGATGAGACAATCATAGTTCTAGATAGATACATGGATAACATATCCGTTGATTAAGACTAGAGGCAATCATATTTCTAGAGAAAGACATGGATAACATTTATCCAACATATCCATTTATTGAGATGTAGCAGAGAAGCCTCAAAGAAGATCATAAATGTAAAGACAAGAATAAATCTACAATCCATTCATGATCATAATTATGAAGATGAGCACCAATGAATCCATGATGATCATCAATCCATTCACAATGCTACCAATGAGCCCATGACAATCACCAATGAACCCATGACAATTACCAATCCATTCACCATGACATCACCAATTTATTCACCATGACAATTATCAATCCATTCACTATGATGATTATCATAAAGGGATAATATTCTAATTTAGATAGGTGAACGGAAAAGATTTAGGTAGGTAATAAATTGAAAAGACGGATGTGAACTAAAAAGATTCTTATTTAGATAATATCAATTGGAAAGGTTTAGATTTTTAGTCAGCGTTAACCGAAAAGATTTAGATGAAAACACAAGGTGTGAATTGAAAAAGATTTAGATGTCAATTGAAAAAAACAGGAAGAATTAAAAAGGTATGACTTTTTATTGAATTAATTAATAAGAAATAGATAGGTATCTATTAAAAAGATTGGATGTGAATTGAAAAGATTTTTATTTAGGTAGTGTCAATTGGAAAATGTATAAATATTTTGGTAGTGTCAATAGAAAAAATAGAATATAAATTATTGTTTTAAAAATTGGACCGGTCCGACTATGGGCGGTGACCTTTTCGGTTCGGTCCACCCTTTTGAGCCGACAAGCTATTGAACTAACCGACCGATTTGTAGTGAACCGTTTGGTTCACTGCATGTCTTTTTTTTTTTTTTTTTTTTTTTCCATGAGAGAGAGATGGTGGGAATGGGATGATTGCTGGCCGGCAATCAACAGTCATGCTCGAGTTGCTGTTGGTGGTGAGGTGGCCACTGCTCAGGGTAGGTGCGAGTATGGTGAGAGAGTGAAAGAAAGAAAAGAAAATGGAGAAGAAGAAAAAAATGGAAAAAAGATAGGGGGGTTGCGGTTGGTGATGGGTGAGAAAGAGGCTCGTGATAGGTGAAGAAAGAAAAGAAAAGGGAGAAGAGAAGAAGAAGAAAAGAAGAGAAGGGGGAAAAATGGGGCGAGGGGGGGGGGGGGAGGGATGCAGCTGGTGATGGGTGAGAGAGAGGCTCGTGATAAGTGAAGAAAGAAAAGAAAAGGGAGAAAAGAAGAAGAAGAAAAGAAGAGAAGGGGGAAAAAGGGGGCGGGAGTTGCACGGGGGAGGAGAGAATGCGAAGAGAGGGCTTTAGGGTTTTGTTTTTTTAAATGAATGGTGGAGATATGGGTTCTTTGACAAATGATTGAATTACTTAAAATGGGTATAAATAAGTTTATAAATTAAGTTTTTCAAATTTTATTTTTATCATTTAATTTGATATATTAAATATAAAAATAAAATATTATTAAAATTTTAATTATATATATATATAATTTCTTATAAATATTTTTAATTTTAATAATATATAAATTATATATTTACGACATCATTGGTTTAACCGTGATTTAACCATCGATCCGATCAATAAATCGTGAATTGATAATTTTTTCGGTTCAATGATCGATCCGATTTTGAAAGCATTGATTTAAATTTAAAAAAAAAATTAATAATAGTGTCAACTAAGAAAAATTCAAATGTCATTTGAAAAAACGAGATGAATCGAAAAGGCTTCACTTTTAACTGAAGAGTTTCTTTTTATTAAATAAATTAATAAGAATGGAGAAATTATAATGAAAATTAAATTTGAATTCTATTTGTTTTCATTTTTGTATTATATATTTATCATCTTTTATCAAAAAAATTTGTTTCACAATAAATTCCTCATCTTTTATCAAGAAATTTTGGTGAATATAATTTAACTTTTGATTTTATTCACATAAAGGGAGAAACATTATCTAAATTATTATTTTTAATTATTGAATAAATTAGTATGGAAACTCACATTATTATCATGTTTTTAGATTTTTTTTTTTTTGAGTAAATGAAGAAACATTATCTAAATCTATTTTTTTTATTGAATAAATTAATCAAAATAAGTGGATAAAGTGGATATTAGTAGAATAACAAGTCATTCTAGGAAAGAAAAGTCCATTAGGTTGTAAGTGTGTAAGTAGATATCAATGAGATGGCAAGTTCAATTTATTTGAAAAAAAAAGGTCTACAATAATAAATAATAAATACATGAAAAATTAGAATAGGTTTGAAATATTATTAATTTTAATTAAATTATGGGGGTTTAAAGAAAACTATTAACTGAATCAACTTTTTAGCGTTTTTTATGAGCTTGCATTTTTAGAAATAGAAAAATAAGAATTATCTATTTTTCATCCAGAAATTTTGATAATAATATTTAACTTTCATACTAAAATGATTTAAAATAAATTATGATAATTTTTTTAAGGGGAAATATTATCAAAATTAGTATCCTTAAAAACGACAAACATTATCCAAATTAATTAAATGAAATAATAATGGGATATAAGTGTATATAATTGAGATGACCAGGGTATTTTAGAAAAAAGAAAAGAGAAAAGTAGACAAATACTACACTGTTTTATATATAGTATAGATATAGATATAGATATAGATACTTAATCCTTATCTAACACAAAGAAAATTTCATATGTTAATAATTTATTCTCATTAATTAAATATACAAAAAGAGATAAAAATTGAGTATAAAAATTAAATAGACCCAGCTACCATATTATTTGAAAAATATGTGGGATGAAAGATTTGATAGTTAAAATTTGAAGACCAAGTTTGATATCTTCAAAGGCAAGTAATTTTTTTTTTTTTTTAAATATTGTATAATTTTTTTTATAAGTTTACCATTAGTCAAATCAAGATAACTTAATCATATTTATTTTCAATTTGTTTTTAACAAATTCAATATTTTAATATCATTTTATTTTTTCATGCTTTTTTTATTAAATCTGAAGACCAAACTTTTTATTTCTTGAAGAAGGAAAAGAAATAAGTTTTAAGGAAATATTTGTAAATACCTCATCTTATGTATTAGAGTTGATCAATGCTCATCTCCCAAGACACAACAAAAATTTGATTCCGCGAACCAAGTTTCATTAGTTGCTCACTAAAATAAAGGATAATATCATAATAGAGTTCTTGTTCTCACGAAACTCAAAGTTCTCCTTTTTGGCATAATTAGAAAAATCCTTATTGAGAGATGAAGATGTGCTCTCTTTAGAGAAAATACTTCGTCTTCTACACGGAGTTGATCAGCGCTCTTCTTCCAAGATACAATAAAAATTTGATACCACGAACCAAGTTTCATTAATTGCTTACCAAAATAAAAGATAGTATCACAATAAAGTTCTTGTTCCCATAAAACTCAAAGTTTTTTTTTTCGGCATAACTCCAAAGCTTATTATAACAATAGAAGAAAAGTGGAGAATATCGTTCTATTTCACCAAAAACCCATACTCTCCTAAAATATCTTATCCACTCACAATGTTCACAATAGATAAAAAAAAAAACTAATCGATTTGGTGAGATTACAAACATCAAAGTCCATCACATACATGTTTGTGATCTGAACATAATTGAAATAAGCTAAGGGACTGATAGGAAGTTGGTTGTAGGTTGTGATAAGAACTCAAACATGTTATTTTAGTTAATTTTTTAATGGTTTGAGTGTCTCAAACGCTCTTATACCATAAATTTGATCATTATCGCAACGATTCATTTGCTATATTATTCAAGAGGCTAATGATGCAGCTTAAAACTAGAATCCATCAAAAGTAAGAACCCTCATTACATTTGAAAACCCATCAACATGATATATTAGAATTCATCATAAGAAAATGCCTTGATTTCGAAAATTAGAAGTCATGTGAATGATGAATGTGTTCTAGAAACAACCATATTCGTATCCTACAACACCTAAAAGAAGAAATGGAAATTCATTAAAGAGTAATCAACCTCTCCAATTCTAGAAGAAACACTAGTGATGATGGCAACTTGTCCTCCTATTTTCACTGTAAATGGTATTGTAAACCCATTCACGAGCATTAATGAAGGACAAAGCTACTGGCCATGAAAATGCCAACATCTCCAAGCTCACTAGAGGCACCACTAGATTCGAAAGGGAGTTTATCATATCTATTTCCTAAGAGGCCTTGGTGGGTAGTGTAGGTAAAACATGTTGGGTATTTTGGTAATTGTGGGCCTACATATTAACATTGTACATTAAGCTATCTTATTTTAGTTTAATTAAATGTGATCAATTAAGTTAATTATGGACCTTTAAAGCATCTCATAAATACATTGTATGGGCTTTACAATGTGTAGAGACCAATTTTATTTTATTTATTAATGATAGACCAATAAATAAAATAAAATGATAAGGGGTATAAAAGGGTTATGGTCCCTAGTCTAAACGAGGAGGAAAAAAAAATTGCTTATTATTTACATCCCATCAGTGAGTGATTGAGTGATTTGAGGTTGCAATACTCGTTTCAAACGTGGAAGACAAGACCCAACTACAATATTTCAATGGATTCAAGTATGTCTTCTGATATTGTTATCAAGTTTAGTTTTGTTATTTATTTAGATGATGATTAGTTTTTTATAACCATTTTTTATGATTCATGGTTATCCAACAATTGGTATCAAAGCCACTCTTGTTAAATCTATTAGGATTAGTTTTTTGTTTTTAATTAAAGGTGTTTCATGGTGGGTGAAGTTTTTTGAATTTGATTTCCATTCATTTATCCACCCATGTTTTTTGCGTTTGGTTGAAAGGAAAAAAAATTTAACCCAAATTCCCCAAAAAATTTGTAAATAATTTTTCATAAATTATCTTTCCTGTAAATATCAATATTTTCTATCGGAAGATATTATCTCTCAATTTTTTTCATAATTTTTTTAGAGAAAATATAAGTGTTTTGAGAATTTTGGGGATACAGAAGAAGTAGTTCGGTGATAATGACCTTTTTTTTGCCATTATCTTGCTGCATAATGAAGTCTTTTAATATATTGGGTCATTTGGACATTGGGCTATATCGGGTCATTTGGACATTAAGCTTAAGTCATTTAATAAGTTGGATCATTTAGACGTTGGGCCTAAGTCATTTAATATATTGGGTCATTTGGACATTGGGCCTAAGTCATTTAATATATTAGGTCATTTGGATTGTTGGACCTAAGTCTATTTAAGTTAGGTCAAGTGATAGGTAGGCTCAGACCCTTTGATTGACTTGTTTGACCGACCTGATTGAACTTTGACTAACCTATTTGACTAGTTAACTTTGACCATTGACCAAAAAAAGCTTCTTTGCATGTTTAAAATCCAATATTTCAATATAAATTAAATTGAAATTATATGTCACCAAAGCGACCTCTATTATGTAAATTTGTTTATCTTGAAGTATATGGATTTTATTAAGGAATAGTATGAATAGTATCTAAATTTATGTGTAAAATAATCGACCCAAAGGAAAGTTATTTTTTGCTAGATTTTAGTTACTTGTAGTAATAAATATGTGATATTTTGGTGATGTCCATGCATGCAATAAGTCGATCCAAAGATAGGCATATTGTTGGCAGGATTTGTTATCAATATTTATTAACTACACTTTTATAATAATACCATTTACGAATTGTTATTTCTGTCTAAAGACTAAATATCAATGTTGTGTTAGGTATATTTTGAGAGCCCATCTTATTGCTTTTATGCCATGTGTATACATGTAGTTAATTTTATTTACATCTTATATGCTTAAAGATAATGACATTGTTGTTTATTATGAGCTTATTATTTTATTTTGCGTACAGTCAATGCTTCCGTTATATCTACCAACATCAACAACATTCCAATGCTTAATGACACTAACTTCGGAAAATGGAAAGAACATATTACCATTTTACTTGGGTGTATGGATCTAGATTATGCGATCTGGATTGAACAACCTCCTACCTTTAATTGATGATAGTACTGCGAAACAAATGGCAAACTTTGAAAAGTGGGGGCATTCTAACTGCACGAATCTTATGATCATGAAGCACTTTATTCCAAATACCATTAGTGGTGCAATTCTTGGGGAGGAACATGCTAAGAGTTTCCTAAGCCAAATAGAAGACCGATTCGTTGGATATGAGAAGATCGAAATGAGCACTATTTTGTCTAAGCTCGTTTCAATGTGGTATAAAGGTGGAGGGAACATAAGGGAATACATTATGGAAATGTCTAATCTTGTTACTCAACTGAGAGCACTAAAGTTGGAGTTGTCTAATGGCATTCTTGTGCACCTAGTATTGATCTCTCTCTTTGCACAATTCAGTCCTTTTAAGATAAGTTATAATTCTCCAAAGGAAAAATGGACTCTTAATGAGCTCATTACTTAGTGTGTGTAAGAGGAAGAGAGATTGAAACAAGAAAAGATAGAAAGTGCTCACTTAGCTACTACCTTTCATGACAATGTTGCCAACAGGAAAAGAAAAAGGAACAATAACAGTAAAGGAAAATGAGCTATAGACAGTGGGGCTTCATAGCCTAAAGTGTAACAGAAACATGATAAGGTCATCACTTGTTTATTTTGCAAGAAATGTGGATATGTGAAAAAGAATTGTCCTAAGTATGCAAAATGGCTCGTTGAAAGGGGTAAACTTCTCAACTATGTTTGTTCTTAAGTTAACTTAGCTTTAATACCAAATCACACTTGGTGGATAGATATAGGTGTAACTACTCACATAAGTGTGACAATGCAGGGTTATCTAAGGAGCCAAGTGCCAATTGATGCTGAAAGATTCATTTATATGATTGGTTTATTTAGATTTTAATTAGAATTTGGTTGTTATTTGGATTTGGATGAAACTTTTTATGTACTGTTATTTAGATGGAATTTGGTATTTGTTTCTCGTTTGGACAAATCTGGTTACTCTTGTTCATTTGGAAATGGAAAAATTAGTCTTTTTCAATATTCAAATATAATTGGTATAGGTTCTTTGGTTGATAATTTATATAAATTGGATATTAATGTCTCACATATTAATGACTCCTTGCATGCAAGTAATTGTGGTACAAAGCATAAATTAACTAATGATAATTCTTCCATGTTGTGGCACAAGCGTTTATGACATATTTCTAAACAAATGATTCAAAGACTTGTGTCAGAAGGAATTATTGATTCCCTTAACTTTTCAGATTTGAAAATATGCATTGAATGCATTAAGAGAAAGAAAACAAATGTCAGAAAAGTTGGTGCCAACAGGAGTTCAGGTGTCTTGAAATGAATTCATGCTAATATTTGGGGTCCACTCCCTATGGCTTTTTGGAATGGTCAATAGTATTTTATTACTTTCATAGATGATTATTCTCATTATGGGTGGCTATACTTGATTCATGAGAAGTCTCAATCATTAGACATTTTCAAATCTTATAAAGCTGAAGTTGAAAATCAACTTGGAAAGAAAATTAAAATTGTTAAATCTAACCATGGTGGTGAGTACTATGGTAGATATGATGGATCAGGTGAACAACGTCCAGGACCTTTTGTGAGATACTTGCAGGAATGTAGGTGCATTTGGTACATATGCTACACAATAAAATAAAATAAAAATGAAAAGTGAGAAACATTTGGTTGTTTTCTAAAGAAGAATATTCATGGTAAGTTAAAGGTCGAATGTGGACTAAAGTTGCAACATGCATAATAGCATGACATCCTAGAAAAAAGTTGGTAATTTGGTCTTCATTAGTAATGGTCAAGAAATTAGATAAAGACATTTAGTGAGGCATTTTACCAAACTATTTTACATATGAGTATGTGCAACTTGATGCTCAATATCAATTATAACTTTATGCAATAGCTAATGCATGCTTGAAAATAAATTCACCAACATTATAAAGATGTATTGTCTTGATCAAATAATATGAAAATTATGCTTGTAATTTTTTATTTGTGCAAAGAACCTAGCAAAGACAATATTACATGTAGAAAAGAGATAAACATGTGACTGCCTAGTAGAGGCATCTATTAAAATAAAATAAAAAAATAATGAAATGATCCACATGGTAGGTGGATAAGTTTACATATTTCCCCATGTATTCTTTCCAAAAAGACTAGTGGCTCATATATGACTTTGGTAAAAGATGGTCTAACTATCAATTTGCCTTGCAATCGAACAACAAAAATGAACATTCACTAGGCAAAATAATCTTCTAGTTCCTTAATGGATGCCCATGTGAGTGTTTTATTATTCGACACATCATTGAGGACTTCAGGTTATCTAACCAATCATGCTAAAATATCAAAATTTGTGGGTCGTTGAACTTCTGGTTCACATCAAAATATAACTCAATAGACTTTATAGTTGTATGATACAACCTAAAGGAGAAATATAGGAGCTTTTCAACTATAAACTTTTGGCTAGAAATAATACAAGTAATGTAGAGATATTTCATATTACTTTCATTCATAGTTTCAATCAAATAATCATTTTTATGGACATCTTTAAAATTGAGCAAATTTCTTCTAGATTCAATAAAAATATAAAGCATCACTCATATGGATCTAGTTCCATTTGGTAGTGTAATGTTTACTCTTTCAGAGCCTTCAATCAAATTTATAGTATCTAACATTACACTAGCATTAGCTTGTACTAATATCAAATTGAAAAAGTATCTTTTAATTAGAGTGTGAGTGGTTACACAATTTGTTAGACATACACCTTCCTCGTTCATCTTAAAATAATAAGTGTTTGACTAATATTTAGGCACATGACAAGTACATAACCCATACCCTTTCTTACCAAGCCCATAATAATTCTCAATATTGTTTCACTTGTTGTGATGTTATGTGGTTTATTTTGTTATATATGTCAACTTTAATTTTGTTATTAATCATCAAGGAGAGAGATTTGCTCTCACTTCTGAGAATGACATTACATTCCTTTAATGAAAGAATATAAAATTAGATTGAAACAATAAAGAAAATGACTAATAAAAGGAAATGAGAGATTGAGGAGAAGAAATGTCTCTCAAAAGTTTGTATTGATACAGTAGAAGGAAAACCTTTTATAGGCTTTGTATTTAATATTCATCTTTAAAATGAGTAAATGAAAGCTTTTACTTCACTTTTTTAGTAAACAATGTGGTCATTCACCACTACTAATTATAAAGTATTTACAACAGTTTAAAATTAATAAAATATTTTTACATAATTTTTCAAACTTATTTAACTTAATTTTTCTCTTACATATAAAGATTAGATAATTCCAAAATATATAAGTTTTCTTAGCCAAATTGAATATATTTGAGTTTTTTTTTTAATATTTTTTTAATGATGAACCAAAACATGAGAAATTATTTTCCTCATTAGCTTTATATTTCTTTGTTTAGTACTTCCTAAGAACAAAATATAACCTAAGAGACAAAATTTCAAAATTTGCAAGCTCATATTAATTTCTTATATATTTCTTAAAAAACATATTTTACTTAACATCGATACATCACATTATGAACTTATATACAACAAGATACTAGAGATGTGACCAGATTTATTATAGTTCAGAAGGCATGTGAATTTGGTTCATCGGTGTGACAATCTTACTTGGGCTCACATAAACATTTTAGGCCAAAGCATATCCTTGGAGCTCGAGTTCAACCCAAAATTCTAAGATCTAGCTTGAACATCATCAGCTTGGTAGGAAAGGCCTACAATGCATGAAGTATCACCTACAAAAAGAATAAGACTGGGGATTTGAATCTTTTGAATTAGTGAGAGGTGTAAAGTATAATGAACATGTTAGTTTAAGAAATGCCAAGAGAGAGAGAGAGAGAGAGAGAGAGAGAGAGAGGAGAAAAGAAAAAAAGTTGAGTTATTAAATTCCTGGTACTAGTTGAGTTGAAAGTTTGCTTGACGAAGCAAAGGGTGGTGACCTAACTGATCTTAGTGCAATAATAGAAATTTAAGCATATTTGTGTAATTTGTATAATTTCTCCTAAAAAATTAAAAGTGAGCGAACGATGATTTGGGAAGGCTAGAAAAAATGATGAAAAGTCTCATATGGTTAGCAAAAAAAGGGCTGGGGGATTTAGGAAGCCTAGAAAAAAAAGGATGAAAAGCCGCATAGTTAACCAAAAAAAAAAAAGGAAAAAAGACTGGTCGTGGGGTTGGGGGGGGGGGGGGGGTGGCGGGCAGTGTTTAAAAGTGTGGCAAAAATGGGTTCTTCCCCGTATTTTAAACCTTGTTGTCTGTAGACAAAGGTGAAAAGATGGTTTTAAAATTACATGAATTTTAATGGGTTTGAGTTATGCATAATTGTATTTGTGTCATAATCATGTTAATTTATTTAACCTGCTTAATAGACAACTCATATTTAGGTTTAACTACTCAAGCCTTCTAACCTTTTCAATTCTTTTACTCAATTCATTAATAACCCATTAACCTATATACATTTATAAATTTATGTATTTAAAAATAATAAAAATTAAAAGCTTTTAAATATGAATATCATATAATTTAAAAATTAAATAATTAGTTAAATTAAAATTCTATATATATTTCATTTGCAAGATTAAAATATTTTATAATTAAAACATTAAGTAATATTATGAACAAGTATCCATTTTGTATGTTGTAAATGTATTATAATTAAAAATTAAATAATTGAATGAATTAAAATTCTAAAATTTGAACTTAACAATTAAAAAGCAACTAAAAAGAATTTTAAAAATGATATTTTTATAAATTTTAAATTTTAAATATGCTAAATGAGTTATAATCGTGTTAATTGGTTTAATGGGTTAGAATCATATTAACTTGTCACTAATACAACACAACTTATTACTAACCTTAGCAAATGACCATACATAACTTGGTGAAGAAAGGAGGCCTTGAAGGGTTCAGCAAGGAGCCTGGGCGATGAACCATGAGTTTTAAGCTCCTCAAATGGAGAAGCTCCAATATGATTTGGATTAGACCTTGAAGCTCATGCAAATTTTTTACACTGCTAGGCATCCACTATTATAAAAATAGATACATCACATTAAAGGAATAACACAAACTGTGGATGTTCATACCTTATTATAGCTTAGCAAGCCTACACAAATCTAATGCTTAGTAAATTTCTAATAGAGATGGAGCAGAATGACTACTAATGGATTTCTCACAGAATGACACAGACAGCAGAAAAACCAGAAACAGTCATTGCAGCTGCGATCGCCATATTCATGGCTCCTTCCAAGGCTTCGAATGTATCCTTTGCACTAGTAGTCTGAAAAACATTATTATGAATACCAGATTAATGTTAAGAAAACACACAAAACTGCCGATGTAACTAAGAAATCATTGTCACCATAACGTAAAAATAAGAGAGTTGGTAAATAAGAGAAGCATTTTTCAGTTGGAAAGAGATGGCTTTTGGTTAAGAAAGTATGACACAGGTGAACAAGAACAAGAACATGAAATTACCTTGTTAATCACTTTTACTAGAGAATGAGCTGAAGAAGTGATTGCTTTTGTAGTGCTTGGCTGCATCAAACAAATGAATTTGTCCTTTTATTCTGAAAACTTAAATTCTTATATATAACAAGCCAACAATTTAGTAGTGTCTAATATTGTAAAATTCATGGAGACTTCACTTTTTCTGAACCTCAAAATTAATATTGAGAAAAATGATAAGAGAAGGGGGAAAAAGTCATGTAATTGATTTCCCTACCTATAAGCAGTGTTGTATACTTAAAATCAGTCAATCATCACTGTATACCTTAGTGATAAAAATTTTCTCTTAAATAAATAGATTTTGGTTCACAGACCATGGGACGGATAAAGAAGAACAAAGCACAAGGAAGAGTTAGAAGATGAAACTACCTTATTAATCACTGGCACAATTGGACCAAGAGAAGAAGTGTTTGGCTTTGTAGTGAAATTAGGCAGCTGCGTGAAACAATCATTGTCATTGTTAAACAATCGGTTAATCCAAAAGCTTATATTGTCAAGTTAACCATCATTAAGTAGCTATTATTAATTTAGTTGTATAATGTATCCTATCAACAGAAAGTTTGATTGGAAGAGCATGAAACAAACAGAAGATCTAACAAAAGGAAAAATAAGAACATTATAAACTCACTTTGTTATTCAATGGGACAATAGGACCAGGTGAAGAAGTGCTTCCCTCTGAAGTATCTATCTGCACCAGTTAATTGTCATTCAGGTCGGTCAATATTTAAGAATTATTGTCTACAATAACAATATAAATCACATTAAATTCACTTAATTTCAAGGCCAATGCACTAATTGAAATTTGGTGTTAAAAGGTAAATTGGAAATGGTTAGGCCAATATATAAATATAGCAGAAACCCCACAACAAATTGCTTGTTTCCTATATTCTAAATATTCCCCATTAGTTATTTGATCATGTATGAGTAGGCTAATTGCTTCCATTAGAATATAGACCCATAATGTATATCAGACTAATAGTCTCTTGACTTGGGGTGAATTGAGCTACCCAATTGAACTAGACTATCTTAAACTTTTAGGATATGGGCCAACAATATGTATCAAACTAACAATATATTTTTGGCATGTATCTTACATGAAATGGGTGAATAAGAGTAACATTTTCCTTTTTCATTGATAAATACATGACATTAGTTGAAGGAAAAAGGGAAATAGAATAGCATATATAGAAGAAAGAATCAGATAACATAAAGAAAAGAACACTAAATCACCTTTAGCAACATGGCAAGGGAGGCACTTTGCTTTGAATCATTCACCTGTATCAAACAACCGGGTTAGCCGGATCAGTCCATTTTATTAATATTTCAAAGTGCTAAACTTAAACTTGAATTGAATTTTAAAAATTATAAAATTATATATGTAAAATACATGTTTATAGAAAAAAATCAGACTAATTAAATTATTGAATCAACATCCATTCATTAGAATATACATCAAACTTAAATGCAACTCAAATACTTTAAAAATGATTTCAATCAAAGGCATCCTTTATACATCTTTAAAAAAGCACCTTGTCTCTATGGGTGCGCCTGGTCTGGTGGAAACACTTGTGTGACTATGGGCCCCTTTTATTATGAACTTTTTAAACTTCCTCCATTGAACTTCTTATTCCAGCAATACTAAAAACAACTTTTTAAGCCTCTCATTCTAATCAATCAAAATAATACTACAAAAATTAAGCTGTGTCAAAAGTAGAAGAAGAGGGTATAAGAAAAAAGATTAATTATGCCTTGTATGCCATGACTAAGAGAGAATACTAGTAGTGAGAGGTACCTTTACTCCACCATCCATTTTTAATACTGAATTTATTACCTTCACATGAGTCTTTGGTCTGTTGGCTTTCCAAGCAGTTTCCCTCATGGCTTCAAGCAAAGCGTAGTTATCCAAAAACAGATGGTGGGTGGCGCTGTGGATAAACTTTTGGGCATTGTAACAGTGAAGGCATAGAGAGAAGCAGGTGCTACCGCGCTCGAAGCAGCTGACACAGGTGAAGAACATTCCCTCGATAAATTCCCCACAGCCTTTGCAAAATGGCCTTCCACTTCGGATGATATAGTAAAGAGTTTTTACATCGGAGAAGTCGAGTCCCTTTTTATCTTTGTCTAGTTTCCTGAAGAATTCTGGAGTATTCATGAACTCAAGTTCCAGGTTATTATTGGTCAAGTGTTTGTAGGCTTTCCGCCTCATGAACTCTAGGAACTCATGGAGGGCCACGCGTTCATGATTTCCATAATGCATTGAGCTGAAAAACTTGCGTATCTTCTCCTTCTCCTTAATGTCTTCTGATGTGCTTCTGCAATAGGCCGTAGCAATCTGGCGCAGCTCCTTCATTATCTCAGGGCCTTGAGGATGAGAATCCTACCATGTTCAATTCGGATTTTCAATTATTTGGGCTTGGAAGATAGCATCAAGTGTAAGGGCAGTGGTGCAGTAGTTAATAAGGATGGTATGAAAAAGCCTCTCACTTTTTTCATTTTTTTCTTTCCTTTTTTCTTTTTTATTTTTATTATTTATTTTATTTATTTTTCTTATTTTTAAATGCTTAATTTGTCAAAGAACTTTTTCACAGGTTTAACTATAAAAATAAAAAATTAGAATTTTTGCAACGAATTAATTTTCATACTTTTAAGCATTAATTAGCACAAATATATGAGAAACTTAACTAGATAATTTCAATAAGAATAGAAAAAAAAATATTAAAGAATTTTTTGTGGATGAGGATGAGGATGTGTAGATAGAAAATAACTAAAGCATCCAAAATTTTAATTATATAAAAATTCATTTTATGGAGAAATTTTTAATATGAAAAGATAAAAACCTTTTGAAAACCTTTATTATCATTACTGCTTTTTTAGTTATAAATTCAATAACATTTTGAAAAATCGGTATTTAACAAAGAATTTTAGAAAATCATTTATTCGCAAAAGAAAAAAAAAAACCTTATAAATGTGAAAAATAAAAAATAAAAGAAATGTGAAAAAAATAAGCAAAAATAATTTAATAAAAAGTAAGGGAATAATGAAAAGTTATTTTTGGCATGCCAAAACAACATCATGGACATCATCGATGAACCAAAACTTGAAAAAAGAAAAAAAAGTTGATTCCAAAATAATAAATAAAATGAAGCCCCATTTACTTAATGCTGAAGTATTGTTGTTGGTGGGATGATAATAGGAAGGATTTTTAAATTAATTATTATTTCTATCCAAGAAAAGGTAAAAAAATTAATTTTATATATATATATATATATGTACTGGTGGCATGTATCGGTTTTTTCTAAACTCATAGAATAGGTAGTCGATAAAACCCACCCATTGACGTACTAGTTGTTCTTGTATAAGAAGTTTCAAAAATCGATTGGAAAATAAATTTTATGAGAGCACCGGCTCCTTACCTTGCGGAGAGTCTGAACTTGTGCGGCTGTAGCCCTCAGTGCCGGAAATTCGGATTTCCTCCGCTTGGCTTCAAGCAATGCGAAGTTATCCAAAAATTCTTTGTGCTCATGCTCTATATTATTGCTTTCATAGCATTGAAGACACACAGAGAAGCAGCTAGGAGAGTGGTCGAAGCATTTCACACAAGTAAAGAACACTCCACTCATAAATTCTCCACACCCTTTGCAAAATGGTCTCCCACTCTTAACTATGTAGCACAGAGTCATCACATCATGGAAACCCAGACTCCCTTTCCTATCCTTGTCAAGCTTTCGAAACCATTCTTGATTGCTCATTCGGATGTAGCCTCTCTTCTCCGTGAAAGCCAAGTACTCGCGCAGGATCACTCTTCGATCTCCATTCAGATCCATGGAATTGAAGAAGTCGTGTGCCAGCTGCTTAATGTCTTCGGCCCCGGCCTTGTAGTAGGCATCAGCTACCTCTCTCATTTTCTCCATTCTTTTCGCAGAGCTTCTTTCCTGCTCATTCATCCAGAGGAATCTTTTGGGTGGTTTGATGGAGGTGGAGATCCCGTACGTGAAAACCAAATTAAAATAATGCTGGCCACTTTGGGAAAGCGATTATGAATGTGGTTGATGGTAGGGTAGGTCGGTCTAATTTTCATTTACATTAAAAGTGAAAAGCAATAAAAAACTTACCAATCAATAAGACAACACCCCACTTAGGAAAAGTTTAAAATGGTACTAGTTTGTTGACAGATAAATTAATAATTTTTGTATTGATATTTCTGCATGCAGTTTGTTTTTAATTTTTTTTTTCTATTTTCCATCCTCTCATTCAAAATAGAAATTTAGTACTAGTATTACTCTTTTGCTGGGTATTTTCATTCTGGCTTTGTCCTGGATAAACAAACACATAAAGCCTATCAATCATGGACCTGGGAATGGAATATACAAATGCGCGTCTTTAACTACATTAGACTTTTTCTTTAGTCATTATCTTACTTTGCACTAATCAACCCTCTGATTGGTGGGTGATGCACCCCATTGAGAAGTTCTGGGAGCTTGTGGACTTGGTGTTCACATGTTGACTCAAGTCTACACACTTTAGGGCCCCCAATCTATGCCTTAATTCTAATAATGGGATTAGGTTGGATCCCCTGATCCACGGCTTTTGTGTTGCTTTTGGTATAAAAGTTTTTTCCAAGGTTAAACATTTGTTATATGTTTGTCTATTTCTATAGACTAAGGCATTATAAAAGGAAAGGAGATTGAGGCATAAATTGATTCTTTAATGAAGTTGGGATTGAGATATTTTTATAGAAAAATAAAACAAATATTTTTTTTTTCAAGTTTACATGTTAAGAAGCTCTTTAGTTTTTTTTTCTCCTTAAATGCTATATAAGATTGTGAAGTTGCCTTGAAAGAGAAGAAGTTTGTGTAATTTCACAAAAGGCTCAAGGAAGGTTCATGCAATTTATCAAATTATGAATTAGCTATAGGCTATAAAATATTGGGATTTTTGCTAGGATGATAAGGGTGCATGTTTTTCATATATTAGTTCGTGATATTCCATGTTAGATAGTGAAAAAAGTTTATGACATTATATATGTATGAACACTTGTTAACTTTATAGATATATTTTAAAGTTGTAAGTTAGAATGAACAATATTTACGAAATTGGGAGTGAGTCATTACAAATAATATTAAAGTCAAATTTATAACTCCAATGTAAGGGTTTGTTTAATTTTGTGAGAGATGTCTGTCTGTTTGACCCCATAATCCCATAAGGCACAATAAAAACGTTGTGTTTGCATGGAGGATGAGAGATTGTGATATCTCACATTGTGTAGGGGAAAATATATGTGTGAATATCTTTTAACCTTATAAATCCATTTTAAAGCTCCAAGGGTCTTTTAGGTCTAGAGTGGATAATATTTATATAGTTGGTATCAAAGCTAAGTTCCTAAATCTAGGAGATATTTGTTTAGTTGACCTTGCAATCTCAGGAGGCACAACAATATTGTGTTTGTATGGTTTAAAGTTCTGAGTAAGAGTAAATAATATTTACATGGTTAAGAGTGGTTACCCCTTATAAGACAAATTTGGAATAAAGATGAACAATTTAAGGATGGATTTGAGAATTTTTTTTTTTTTAAGGGACAGTTGTCTTTTAGACCCAGTTGAACCCAAAAATGAAGATTTGACCCATAAAAGTTGTATAATTGATGGGGAGGATATAAAATATGAAGAGACTAATATATCTTTCAAAACTATTTTCTACCATAATGTTTAAGAAACTTTTTTATCTTAATTTTTTTTTATAATTATTCTGAAAATTTATTATTTTTAGAAAACTAATTTTAAAAAAAACATTATAAAAATATATCATTTAAAAAAGAAAAATTTTACATATTTTCAGTTATTTTTTATATACACATTTTTAAAAATATATATTTTCCAACATGTTTGATTTTTAAATAATAATAACTTATTTTTATTTTTTTGGAAAAGGGTGTATTTTTTTCCAAATCACTAAATTATATTAAATTTTATTGAGGTTTGCAAGAGGAATAAAATTTAAATTAATGTTTTTCTACTTTTTTTTTTTTTTAATAGTCAATAAAGGTCAATAGAAGTCATTTTTAGAAAGATAAAAAATTCATATTCTTCTTCTCAATTTTTACACTTCCTTTAGGTTTTGGGCTTAAATAGTAAACTTATATGAACCAAAACTTAATTTTTGGGCCCAACTAGGTCCAAAACACAATTGTTTATTTTTTAAATTAAGTCGAGGTGGATTTTGATATTATCTTACCTTGCATGGTTTATATATATATCTAATTAAATAAAAAATTAATTTAATTTAATTTTTTCTTTTAACACATACAAAATATAAAATTTGTGAAAATAAATTATAAAAACATATATTATTTATTTATTTATGAATTATACTTTTTTAATATAATCAAAATTTTAAAAAATAATAAAAAATAAAAAAATAAAATAAAGGAAATATATAGAAAAGTCTCATACTCATCTTTTCCCCTTTAAAAGCATTTTTGGGATGGACTGTTGCATCCCTTTACTCTTTACATCCCATTATTCACCACTATTATATCGGGGATTTTCCATTACATCTTTTGGATCTTTTTGTGCTATGAGTGAATTGTCAAGTCATCAAGAACATGCAAATGACTGTCATCAATATCGTCACAAAAAATAATAGTTTAAATCAGAACATAAAAAATTATATTATTAAATGAAGATTAACCACTCCACTCAAAGAATGTATTTTTATCCCCATAAATTATTGTATACAATACATAAATTTTTGAAGGATCTTTTAAGATGACTATATATTTCTAGATTTTAACTATCTGTTTTTATTATCAAATGATGAAATTAAATTCAACCCTTAACATAAGATGATACCAAAAAATTTTTGTTTTTACGAATTCAACAATTATAATTTTAATATCAAAGTTTTATTACTATTTCACTTTCCCTTTTAATGAATACCACCTAATTCTATTCTTCCTAAAATTGAAAGTGCTCCCATTCATGAAATTTGTGGAAGATTTTCAAATTGTTGATATGTCTCTTTCCGGGACATTAATGGCTAGGCAAATCAACATGAAGTTTGATGACTCATGTATCATGCATGAGCACATCCTTAAAGATGTCAAATTTAGCAGCAAGACTAAAGACTTTAGGAGTGAATGTGGGTGGGCACTTCCTAATATAGTTCATACTCAATTCCATTCCTTATCGACTACGATTTTTTGTTATCCAAAATACTAAGCATTTTTACTTAGCAACTTTGTCAAAGAAATACCTGAGAAAAAGTTACTACAACTTTTATGGCACTCTTAATTTATGGAAATTGTTAAACTAGGTTTAAATAATTTTTTTTTAATCTAATTTCTTAAATTGAGAATATGTAAAATTGATTTGAATGAAATTAAGATTGCTTAAATAAATTGAATTTAACTATAAAAAAATTATTGATTTCTAATTCAAATGATCAAGATTGCCACAATTTAACTTTGAGTATAGAGCCTTGAGCCAAGCAAGGTTATCAATTTTGGTTGATTTTAGGGTATTTAATTTAGAATGTCTGGTCAAATGAGATTAACTTGAGTTTTATTCTCAATGATGCATTTGTTGAGTTTCATATCTTAAGGTTGCATTTTTATTCTAACTTTTAATATTTTATTTCATAATTGAAATACCAAATAGATGAATGGAGTTGAAATTTGAGTTTAGGGTTTAGGATTTAGATCTCATACCACTTCTTATAGATTTGTCTTAGGGTAGATAACAACAATTAAATATCATATAACCAAGGGTAAAAAACTACCAAGAATTCTCAGTTTCAAGGAATGAACTATTGTACCACCCCTAATTCAAACTAACCCTAGAGAGTATTTTAATTTTGATGGTAATAGTCTTAACTTTTCATTTAATCCATTATTAATTTTAATTATACTCATTGTTTCCTCTTCACTCTAACCCTAGATTTTCCTATTTGACATCTTAAGATGCCATTTTAGCATCTCATAGGTGTGTTTTCATCCATACAAACCATAAAAGAAAGACAAAGAATCATTTTTGAATTTAAAGAAATTAGAAACAATACTTATATTAATAATAATGAGAAGAAAAGTCAACCAAGATCCTTCAATTAATGTCTTCTTCTCTCTCCAAAAAATCCAAGAAATCTCTAAGAAGTTTAAACAAAAAAACCTCAAATATATATATAGGGATTTTGCATTATATCTTGTAATATGAGTCAATTGTCAAAGTCATCGAGAATGCCAACATGCAAAATTGTATCATTAAATGAAGATTTAACCTTTCCACTCAAACAATTCATTTTTATCCCCATAAATTACTGTATACAATGCTTAAATTTTTAAAAGAGGTTGTAAAGTAATTATATAGTTAAACTTATAAAAGGAATCATTTTTAGACTTTAACCATTCTTATTATCAAATGGTCAAATTAAATTCAAATTTTCAATTTAAGATGATACCAAATATTTTCAGTTTTTATTAATTCAATAATTTTAATTCAACATTAAAGTCTTTTAACACTTGACTTTCACTTTTATCAAACAACAATTATGAAGTTTGATGATTTACATATGCATGAACACATCCTTGAGATGTTAAATTTAGCAGTAGAATTAAAGGTTATAAGGAATGCATGTGGATGAATACCATGGTTTTAAAAATCAAATCGGACCGGCCAATCCAACCATCAATTGGTCATGATTTCAATTCGGTTCAATTAATTGAGTCGACCAAGGGTTGAACCGAAATTGGACTAGGTGAACCGATGGTTGGATCGGCAAACCGGAGGGAACCGACTAGTTCTTTTTTTTTTTTCACCCCATCAAACGATGTCGTTTTACTCAATATAAAAGGCTTCTTCCCTCCTCCCCTCCCCTCTTCTCCCTTGTGGTCACCCCTCTCTAGCACCCATTGTTGTCGTTGTTGTCACCGGCTTGCCTTGCCACCACCACTGGTGTTGTCGCCGTCGATCCACCTTGTCGGCAATGAGGAAGTCAAATCCATTTTTGTGAGTTTCTTAAACTTTTTTCATTTTCATTTTTTGAATTTTAATATTTAATATCTTTATATTTTATTATGTTATGTTTAATATTTAATGTCTTAATTTTTTGTTGATTATAATTTATTTTATGTTTAATATTTAATTTTTATAATTTTTTTGTTTATTTATTGCATATTGAATTTTTAATTTATTGAATTTATTTATTTATTGCATGCAATTGAAATTTGAATCATTTCCATATTTTATTTAATTTAGAGTTTAGACTTTAGATTTTATATATATATTTTCTTACTTTATTTTCATTTTTTTATTTTAATTTATATTGATTTTTTTATTTTTTATTTGGGTTTAAATAAATTAATGAAATCATTGAAAAGTTAAAACATTAGGAATTAAAATAATTTGTTGATTTTAAAATAAAATTATGATTTCTAAATTTTAAATAAATATTTGATTTTAAAGTAAATTTCTCATTTTGAAAAAAAAAATCTATAATAAATTAATAATTAATAAATTTCAAATTCTTTAATTCTTTGATTTTTTTTAAATTGTTGATGACTTGATTCTCTAAATTAATGTGGGGTTTTGATAATTTGTTAATGACTTGAAATTTTTTTTAATTAAATTGTTGATGACTTGATTCTCTAATTTTGTGATTGAAATTGTGATTTTTGTTTACAATTTGATAAAGAAATAAAAAATGGAATCAAACTTGACCCCATCATCTGGCCAAGATTCAACTGCCAATTCACAAACAACTAAAGACAAGGCCAACCTTGCACGAAAGCATGTTTCTAAAGAAAGAAATGCAAATGGAAGGAAAGTTCTCGTTTGTTTGCATTGTAAAAAAGTTGTAAAAGGTGGGGATATTCATAGAATGAAGCAACATCTTGCTAGAGTGAAAAAAAATATTGGTCCATGTAAATCGGTTCCTCCTAATGTTAGATTTTGAATAGAAAATTATTTACAGTAGTTTATGAATTCCAAGAAAGCAACCTAAGAAGCATATGAATATAAAAATCCTTATGGTCCTAATGTGTCACAATTTGAAGGGGATATGCCAAAAGGTGAAGAAGAGGTTCAAGAAATGCAAAATTCTATGGCAGCTAGTAGTGGAAGAAAAAAAAATCAACAGTGGATAAGTATTTTGCACCAAGAAATACTCAAGGAGCTCAACCTTCCATTAGGAGTGTTAGCTGGGAAAGAAGCTATTTGGAGAGCAGATATGACTATTGGGAGATTCTTTTATGATACATGCCTTCATACTAATGCAATGAATTCTTTTTACTTCAAGCCAATGTTGGATGTTATATCTGCAATTTGTCCTGGATATAAGGGTCCAAATTACCATCACCTGTGGGTTAATCTTTTAAAAGCTGCCAAGAAGGAAGTTTAGTTACTTGTGAACTCTTATTGTGCAATTTAGGCAAAAGTTGGGTGTACAATAATGGGTGATAGTTGGACAGATAACAGACAAAGAACACTCATCAACTTCCTTATTTATTGTCCTGAAGGAATATTGTTTGTGAAATTTGTTGATGATTCAGATATTGTCAAGGATGCAACTAATTTATTTAAGTTATTTGATGAGGTGATTGAATGGGTGGGTCCACTCAATGTAGTTCATGTAGTGACTGATAATGCAGCAAATTATGTGGCCACAGGGAGATTGATTTCTTAGAAGTATAAACACATCAATTGGTTACCTTGTGTAGCTCATTGTCTTAATTTGATCTTTAAGGATATTGGTAAGATGGACCATGTTGCTGAACTTGTAAGACGTGCATCAAATGTGACAATTTTTGTGTATAATCATGTTGCTTTGTTAAGTTGGTTGAGAAAAAGAAAAGGGTGGACAAAGATTCTCTGACCTAATGCAACTTGCTTTGCTGCTACATTCATTGCACTCAAGAGTCTTTATGATCATAAACATGACTTGCAAGCTTTGGTGACTAGCAAGTTCTTTATGGACTCTAGATATTTAAGGGATAATAAAAGCAAAGTTGTAGTTTCCATAATCTTGGATAATAGATTTTGGAATGATTGTTTGATAGTTGTGAATCTCATGTCTCCACTAAAGCGCTTATTGCGTATTGTTGATTGTGATGAGAGGTCTTTGATGGGATATGTGTATGAAGGCATGTATAGGGCTCGTTTGGGAATTAAGAAATTATTTAACCACAACAAAAGACTATATAAGCCTTATACATAGATCATAAAGCAACGTTGGGATTAACAACTAAAGAAAAGCATTCATTCAGTAGCTTATTGGTTGAATCTATGTTTCCAATATGATAAAGAAGACTTTTGTAAGAAGCCAACTGTTATTGGAGGTGTTATGGATGTTATTGATTTGAAAGTTTTGAAAGGCAAGCTTGATACGATGAATGAAATGAAGTTGTTTCATGATTGATTGGAAAGTTTTTGGAAGAGACCTTGCTTATTCTTCACGTGAAGTACTTCAACTTGGTAAAATATAATTTTAATTTATTAGTGTATTTGTTGTTTTTCATTAGTTACCTACTTACTATTTAATATTTACTAGTGTGTTTTAACTTTAAAATATAGATTATTATATTTTTATACTTGCTAATGTTTTTTTTTCTTCTTATTTTTAATGTGAAAATGGTAACTAGATGAACGGTGGAGGCTACATGGATACAGTGCACCACATTTGCAAAAGTTGGCCATTCAAATATTAAGCCAAACTGTATCGTCTTTTGGATGTGAGAGGAATTTGAATGTCTTTGAACATACACATACCAAATGAAGGAATAGATTGGAACATAAAAGGCTTAATGATCTTGTATACTTTCATTACAATTTGCAGCTAAAAAATCGATATAAATGTTTTCTTAGTTGTTTTGAATTTAAATTTTTTTCATTCACAATTATGATTAATTATATGTTTTTCTTTTTTAGGTTCTACAACAAGAAAAGAACCTCTAATCCCATTGACTATGTATGCATTGATGAGATCAATTTTTCGATAGTTGATGAGGATGAGCTAGCAAAGCTAGATGTTGAAGAATTGAAAAATCTTTTATATGAAGAATGGTCAATTTCGATAAACAAAGTGGAAGGTTCAAGTTCTCACATTGGTTAGGAGAATATTTAAACTTATAAAAGTTCAATAATTATATTTAATATATATATATATATATATATATATATATATATATATATATATATATATATTCCTGTTGATATATATTCAATATTTTTGTAGATGACGAGGATGGTGGTGGTATGGCTATAGAAGGGCTTGATGTGGAGAACTTTGGTTTTCCATATGCTAATTTTGAATCTCCATGTCACAATTTTTAAAATGAATGAAGACATGAATTTTATATTTATTAATACGAAAAATTCTTCATGGATACTCAAACATTGACGTGTTATATTTTGAGTAACTATTTAAGTGTTGTGGTTGACATTTGTAGTATCTATTATGGATAATGTGTTAACAATTCTTTAATAATTTGGCCATTGTTGGTTTATTTCTCATATTTGGATGTAGAGTAGCAATGGTTTTATTATTTGATAAATACTAGGTTGATTAACATTATGAATGTATAACATCTTATATTGTGTTAAAGATATGATATATGATGATTGATGACTTCTACAAGTAAAAAAAAAAAAGTGAAAAAACTCAACAAATAGAGTAGATGCTGTCAAAATTTAAATAGAATTTATTATTTATTATTTTTAAATTTTTAAATTTAATAATATATAAAATATATATTTATAACATCATTGATTCAACTCCAATTTGACCACCGATCCAACAAGTGAACCATAAACTAGTAACTTTTTCGATTCAATGACTGATCTAGTTCTGAAAACATTGATGAATACTCCTAGTATATTTCATACTCAATTCATTACCTTCTAAACAGCATAAGTGATTCAAATGAATTACAACACTCAAAGATAGGTGCAATAAAGAAAATATCAATGAAAATTGTCCAAAAATCCGGGAAAATATGGATTTTGGGGACCCCCATACAAAACATGGAAGGAAACTTTGTTCAACTATTTTTTGGCAAAAGTTTGACGAAAAATCAAGGGAAAGTTGTTGATAAGTGGAAATGGAATGGCTTACATAAAATTTCAATGATTTATCACCGATTTCTTGCCCATGTTTTCAGCCTTTTTTTTTTTTTTCAAAATATTGCCTAACATGATCCATTTATTTTAATGTTATTATATTATATTTGAAATTATTTATCACATTTATCACTTAAATTATTTATTTTAAGAAATTAAAGGGACAAAGCTATTTGGTAACTACTAAATTATAAAAACTTTCTAAAAATATGTTTTTAATATTTTATACGTGATAAGTTTTAAATACAAATATATATATATATATATCAAACTTCTATTATTTTTAATAATTTAAAGAAACTAACAACAAAAATTTATAAACTAACAAAAAAATGTTCAACAAAATTTTTAAAGAGAATTTATAATTGAACTTTCAAATAAAATATTTAATATAAAATCTTATTTAAAAATTTTAAATGATTTAATTTTTTATTCAAAAAGTGTAATTTTTTTTATAAATAAAATTAATAATCTCATTGTTATACTTTTTTTTTTTCAAATAGATGAATATAAATATATTGAAAGGAATTTAAGATAATTTTAGTGTAAAGTTAAGTAAATATAGATTAATTAATAGGAATTTGCATAATTTTTAAAAATTTATGTAATTTACTTTCATATATATAGAATTTCCTTGGGGCATAAAAGAACCATTTTATAGAAGGCATATAAATCATTCTACTTATGTTTTATGTTAGTGTCGGTTTGATGATTAATGGGGAATTTGTAAGGTTTTATAAACAAAACAAAAAAGAAAGTCATCTTTTATACCAAAGAAGAATGCAAGGGAAAGATCCTATCAATAGGAAAGGAGTTAAAGCTTAGAAAAAAATCATATGAAAAGGTAAAGGAATCGAAGCTTAGAGAGGAGAACTTACAACTTGCAACTTGTATCCAAATGCAAGGCTAATTTCGATACCAAAATAAATAGGGATAGCATATTGAGGGAACCAATAAAGCAATGTTTTGTCAAAATCAAATAGATACACATCTTGGGGTGTTGATTCATTAGTAAACAGATAGGATTCTAAAGACTTTTGAAATCAACACTAGGAGCCTTTACAGATTATAGCAAATAGGAGAATTGATACTAGGATCAACATTATAGCCATTTGTCAAAATGAATTTTGACATTGAAGCCAAATCGATATTGCAAGCCTACTATCGCCCTTAGTTGAATTTGTTGTATTTGGTATTAGAATTGAGATGTTATGATTTTATCATTTTTACTAAACTTTTGATCTCAAGATTGTAATTAATTATTTTCTTTTTTGTTTTAAGATGTGTTTAGATTATTTTAGATGAGGCGACATTAAGAGATCTTGCCACTTGCTTTTGGTGCACTATGAATAGTTTAGGTATTAGTTGTTTATGAGCTTTTTGTCACTTTGAAGATTTGTTTTTAGATTTGAAAATTTCCTTCTCATTCTACATTCTCTCTATTTTCTATCTTTTTCTTGGCTATCAAGCAAGGTGATGAAGTCAATTCTCAACATGCTTAGTATCTAAACTCTTTCTCATCTAGAGGAGGATTGGTTTGGGTGAAGATCAACACTATCGTACATCAATTCTCGAGTATAATTCAATCGCTATTGTAAGATTCATTATTCTTTCATCTACAACTAAAGATCTCTTGAAATCTCTCTTGAATTTGACATAATTGATGTTTTATAAACTTATTGAATATTGCTTTCTCTTAGGTTAGATTCATGGTGGATCATTTAGATTAGTTATTTGTAAGTGCTTAAGTAGATCTAAGGATGATCTAGGGTTTTATTTCAGTAAAGATTTAGAATCCAAAAGTGCAATCGAGTTTAAGATGGATCCTATTCAATGTGTAGATCTTATCCTAGGTATGAATCTATTTGAATGACATTTTATCACTTGTTAATTCTTTGTCCTACTTAATCATTATGAATGTTTATCCTCATTTTAATTCAACTTTCAATAATTCAAATTCCATAGTTTCATCAATTCTAGCCAATATCTTAAGATTTGGATCCTCGATCCTTGTCGAGATGATTGAACATCATATTAGCTGTTTATTTTATAAATTCATTTTAGCTTGGGAAATGATTAGAGACAAACTTAAAACAATTGTTGACATCTTTTCGTTCTATATCCATTGTTTCAATGCCAAAAATTAGCATTAGCAAGAAACTCAAAGATGAAATTTGTGTCATAGAAGATTGAGTTATTCTAAGTTTTTGTTTACTTCATTTTAGATATCTCACCATTTTTTTTTTTGTATAGATTTTGTTTTTGATTTCTTTGTTTTTGCTTGAGATTGAGATAAACTTAGCTTGTTTATGCACTATTGCTAAAAGAGGAATGTTTGTGGAAGATTAGAAAGAGTTGTTGAGTTAAATCCAAGAGAGAATATGGCAAGACAAGCTCAAGACTAGCATGGATAGAACGTACCTATCCAATAACTTTTTCGGCAATTCAGGTCAATGAGAGACCACTTGAGCCTCTTGCTTTGTGCCACAAACAAAACACATAATTATTTGCTTTCAATTGGTGCCACTGTTTCCTATATTCAGAGAGGTAGAAGAGGAGAATCTATAGCTCACTTGAAGGAGGTGGAAGAGATATGCTTTACTTTCCAAGATTCCAATGTCCATGTATATCAAATGAGAGTGCAATTATTTCCTCTTACTTTGAAGGACTGCACTAAACATGGTTAAATTCATCAAGGCCAAAAGTATAAGGAGTTGGATAGAGCTTTAGGCTACATTTTTACATTAGTTGTTCTTAGCCCACAAACAAGTACAAGGAAAAGAGAAATTTCCAAATTTATGTCCAGATATGGATAAAAGTTTTTTGTTTGCTGAGACAATTTCAAGGAAGCAATCAATGCATGTCTACCTTATCGATTCGACATCTGAATGCATGCTTCTTATTTCTATGAGGGGATACTACCTTGGATGAAACAACCAGAAAACCATGTGTAAAGTAGATTTTATGAGCAAAAGCCTTGAAGAAGCCATTCAATTCCTTGATTATATGGCTCATGTTTCAAAACGCTAAAATGACCCAATTGCCAAGGACAACAACCAAAGTCAACTGCAAGGAGGTAGATTATGAGGCATCTATATTGGGCTCCCTCATATGTAAGGGAATGGGCCCCATATGCTTGGAGCCTAAGTCAGTTACATTTAAAAAAAAAAAAAAAAAAGAGAAAACAAGAGAAAGGAAAAAATGCATATGCCCAGATTTCATCAACAAGGCGACTCTCTTCATCTGTGGTCCGATTGAGTTGAAATTTGGAAGAGAGGTTTGAAACTCGAGAAGCTATAATCTGATTGTGGAGATTAGATTTTGAGCTCGAGAACTGGTGTTACTGCTAGTGAACAGTAACAACGTTTTTTGGGTATACTTTCTCTAATTTTCTTTGTTTCTTTTGCCAAGAGAGATTGTATAATCCAAGGCTATATGTGATCTTGATGTATTTGGTAGCCTCTAGAGATTATTTTAGAGAAAACAGGTGTAACCCATTATTGTTGATAGTGGAAGTTTGAACTGAACTAAATCTCGTGGTTTTTCCCTTCGTATTGGGGGGTTTTCCAAGCAAAAAATCTAATGTCTGATTTATTTTTCTATTGCATGAGTTTATTTATTTATTGCTGCTATTTGCTATTACCTATTTAATTTTACACAAAGAAATGGTAGAAAAATCCTAGTGTTTGTTGGAATATTGTGAATTCACCCTAACAAGTGGTATTAGAGCCAGGTTGATTAATAGTAGGATCTCTTGTGTGAATTAAATGAAGGAGGCTGGCAGTGGAATGATTAAACTCACAGCTTCCAATTATTCAATTTGGAATACTAGGATGGATGATACTATATATTACAAAGAGTTGTTTGAGTCCATTGAATGCAGGGGTCATAAGCCAGTTACTACAACTAAGAATGAGTTGAAGAAATTAAATAGGAAAACCATTGGACATATTAGGCAGTGGGTTGATTAGAGTGTCTTCTATCATGTAGCCAAGGAAGTTGATGCATATAGCCTTTGGCAAAAATTAGAGAGTCTTTATAAGAGAAAGATTGCATAGAACAAAGTCTTTATGATAAGAAGGCTTGTGAATTTAAAGAACAAGGATGGTAATAGTGTTGTAGAGCATCTCAGTAATTTTTAGGGACCGTTGAATGAGTTGTCTACCATGAAGCTTGAGCTAGATGATGAGGTACAAACTTTACTTTTGTTGAGTTCCTTACCAGATAGTTGGGAAACTTTAGTCATATCCTTGAGTAATTAAGCCCCAAATGGTGTGCTAACTGTCAACATGGTAAAAGACAACATGTTTAATGAAGAGGCAAGAAGAAAAGAATGGTGGTATTTCCTCTAATACAAAACACTTGTTACAGAGAGACGGGGGGAAAAGTAAAAGCAAAAAACCTTCCAGTGATTATAATTGTGACAAGTTAAGAGGAAAATCAAAGTCCAGAAAAAAGATAAAGTGTTTTTATCGTGGCAAGATATGGCACATTAAGAGAGAGTGCAGAAAATTCAGAAAAGAACAGTTTAAAGGAAATGGTGAAGAACAGAAAGATGACAAAGACATTGCAGTTGTTGCATCTGATGGTGATACGATCATTGTTTGTGATGATGCATGTGTAAACCTTGCATGCTAGGATTCCACTTGGGTGGTTGATACAACAACGTCGTTTCATATCACTGCACATAGAGATTTCTTTTTTTCCTACACCAGTGGCAATTTTGGTTAGGTTAGGATGGGAAATGAAAAAAAATGTGAAATTTTTTGCATGGGAGATGTAGAGCTAGAAACTAGCATTGGGTGCAAATTGGTTCTAAAATATGTTAGGCCGGCCTTGGCTAGAGGATAGATGGGCAATAGACCCAGCGAATCCCGCCTCAAGATAGCGTGCAGTATGACCCTGCAGTACCACCACCACCTCCACTTAGTCAATCGGTTCCACACTCTACACCGTATGTTTTACATAGTTAGGCTGATGTTACTCCACCTCTTGTTGTAGTGCCCATTCTGACCTCAGAGTACGCACATGCTCGTATGGATAAACTCGAGTAGAGAATGATACATATGAGGTTTTTAGATGGAGCTATCAATTGGGATGATTTTGATGGAACACCGGTGACCAGTTTACCGGTCCAGTTCAAGATGCCAAAGATTGAGAGATATACGGACATAGGTTGCCCTAAGATTCATTTGAGGCTATACAGTAGTGTGATGAGGGCCCACGGGTTGGATGAGGCCCACTTGAATATGTTTTTCCCCATGTCATTGAGTGGTGCAGCACAACGTTGGTTTGCTTCCTTAGATGCTTCACGCCATAGGACTTGGGATAATTTGGCCCAAGAGTTTTTTAGACTGTTTGCGTTTAGTACTATCATTGATGTCTCGAGGAGAGAGCTAGAGGCTTTGAGACAAGGATCAGAGAAGTCGATGACTTTGTTTATCTCCTGATGGAGGGAGAAGATTACACAGTTTGTTGACCGTCCTTTAGAGAATGACTAGATTAGTATGATTTTGAAGAGCTTACAACCTAGATTTGTCAGACATTTAATGGGATTCCTCATACGGATTTTGGACCCTTGGTACAGGCTCTGTATGGTATAGAGGAGGGCATTGCTAGAGGATTGTGGCCCGAGTCTTTCCCTTCTAACTCATAGGGGAAGAAGCCCTCAGGAGGATAGAGACTAGGAGATGTGGGTACTATCAGTTCAATAGGATCAAGATCTCCCAAGTGCTATAAGAAATTTGGGCAGACTTCAGGAGCCTATTACCCACAGCGTTATGTTCAGTATAGACCGCCTAGGCCTATGAATCCTACATACCTACACCCGACCTCAAAGCCTGTTTTTGCTGCACAAGTCTCAGAGAGACCTCTTACCTTAAACCTTCGGCCCCAAGCCCCATAGACTGCTATTCCTCTCGTACAGAGGCCGACATGATAGTTCTCCTAGCTAAGTATGCCTTTGAGTCGAGCTTTCCAGAAGCTCATGGGGGGTGGTTTGTTGACTCAATTGGCTTCTAGGCCTGTATCTTAACTCGTGCCACCGCGCTTCAGGATGGATTTGCATTGTTCCTACCATCAGGGTCCAGGGCATGACAATGATCATTGCTCCGCCTTGAGACATGCTATACAGGACTTGATAGATCAGGGTCTGGTTAACTTAGGGCAGCCAAGTGTAACCATGAACCCTCTACCGACTCACTCTACGCATGCAGTGCCATCACCCCCAGGCGGTATCCATCACATAGATTTTGTAGAGGATGACAACATACACATGATGAGTTGGGATGATGGATTGTCAGAGCCGATTGTTTTGGATGATGGTTATAAGGTTGACACAGTGGGTTCTCAAACTTCTACACCGTTCAGCTTGATTTCAAATTGGGTACCATTTGAGTTGACTCTTACTGCACCGTTGGCTATAGCACGTCAGGACCAACCGGTCTCATTTATCCTACAACCAGATGATGATGGGTCAGAGGGGAGAGATGTATAGATTTTGACCCACAACGGGAGAGTAGCTTAGTCCCCACCTCTAGCAACCAGGCCATTTGATGGTGCAATTTCTCATGAGAAGGTCAGGAGAGAAGATGATGAACTACTGAGGCAGTTATAGAGTAAACAGGCCCGCATATATATTTGGAGCTTGTTAACATCTTCTAGTACTCATAGAGATGCATTGATTCAGGCTTTGAGCCAGATCCGAGTTAAGACCACCACTACTCCGGAGGGGTTGATTCACATGATGACGACCGACAGGGCCATATGTATTGTGTTTTCAAATGATGACTTGCCACTAGAGGGTTCAGACCATACACGTCCTCTATATATTACATTTGGTTGTTCAGGTGATAGCGTGCCTAGCTGATGTACCTTGTGTTTGGTCCTCAAACAGGAGTAATCAACAAATTTTATAACCTATATCACCATACACTAGGATAGCCTTAGCTAATATAGCATAGTGGCTCTAGGATCGTTCACTGGGAAGGGTTTTCAACTTACTGTTGACATTAATTCAAAGATGAATTGGTGCTTTTTCATTTCAAGGTTAGCTTTAAAAGAAAACATAAACTTTGGTTGAAAAAGATTAGTTTTGAGCTAACTAAAAAGAAAGTAATGGGAATTACTTATAAAGAAAAGCGTTTCTTGGAGTTTTAGGATCACTAGGGTCAGGCTCCTCATGCAAAAACAGAGTTCCGATCACTTGAATCTTTTCCTCGCATTAGAGAATTAACATGTAGTTAAGTCTCTAATCGGTGTGGTACAGATGCTTCCCTTTATTGGATTCAAACACTAAATCTCTCTCACTGATGCATCTTGCAATGGCTCATGCCTCTCACCTAGCATTCATCATTCAAGATGATCATTAACCTTAGACTTCCCTTCTCAAGCTCGCAAAAGATAACTAATGGATGTCTCCTTAGAGTCCAAAAGCTTACCAAGTGTTGGCAATTCTAGAAAATCCTACTTTCAAGTCACCTCCTAAAGGCTCGCAAGAGGTAAACTAGTCATCTCAATGAATGAAGATCACTTGCCTTACCAAGTGTTGGCCCAAGTGAATTAAAGGCATTTTAAGTTAACTTAAAACATAGAAAGCATTAACGGGTCATACTTTCTCTTCATTAACAGCTGAAACAACGAAACAACCAATTCTTGCACTCGGCACCTTACCCAGCTACCTTAGCTCCAAGAGACAAAAAGTCTAGCCACTCATTCTCTGAAGAAACATCCTCAGAGCTTGTTTGGCTAGTAAGAAAAATACAATAAAAATGAGTAGGTAAGGTAGAGCAAAACTCTGTATTTTACTTCCTTCAAAACTATACAAAAAGTTGTCTTTGAGAACAAGCTCCCGAGAGATGTTTGTGTAATGAAAATTACAAAACAATATATATGAGGTTATTCACCCTTTGTTCTTACTTAATAACTAAGGAATCCTATGATTGGTGGATTACAAAGAGAAAATGGGGATTTAAAACATCAAATATCTAAAGAAAAAAATCTAAAAGTGTCGGTCGCAAATATCTGGAAGCACTCAGGAGGATTTCGTAGGCATACAAGATGGCTGCGAAATTTTGCAAGCTGAAGGTCTCCATTTCACAGCCAAAGGCTGATTTCGTAGCCATTCTCTTGTGATATCACAGCCAAAGGCTGATTTCGTAGCCTGCGAAATTGGCCTTCAGCTTGGTGTGATTGGCTTCCAATGGCTATAACTTCTTCATTTTAGTTTCGAATTACGCACCATTTAAAGCGTTGGATTGCTGACTTCCCGAGCTTCGAAATGACATATAGTATGCATCAAATGGGCTCCAGGAAGTGCTCCAAAAGTGTTCAACAGTTTCTATCCTCTTGAATTCTTCATGTTAGATTTCTCTCTTTGCTTTCCCTCTTGCATTCATGATTTGCTTATGGCAAAGGACTATAAAGCTTCAAACCTTAGGTTCTTCATGTTAATGAGCTTCCAATTTCTTTGCCATGGATTCCATAGAACTCTCTTCAATCTTGGATTGCTTTGGTGATCAAATTACTATCAAAAGCACCAAAACTTACACAATTTGATTAGAAACGATTGCAAATGTACTTAATATGCTAATTGAGTTAAAAGGTAATAACTACTACTCAAAAGTGTTTAAAAGAGTTAATTACAGGCTACAAAATAACACTTTTTGAGTAATAATCACTTCCCCCAACTGACATATTGCTAGTCCCTTAGCAATAAAGGAGAGAAAAAGTAAAATAAACAGTAATGTACTTTACAAAATCATGCTGATCACTTCAAAAAATTTTAAGTGGCATGATGATCAAGCTCTCACATGGGACATTAAAGATATAAAACTCAAATTTCAGCAAGAGTTATCAAATACTTTGCCTGATCACAATTCATAAAGAGAAGGCATTATGCAAATTGAAGCTTTAAAATTATTTCCACTCTCAAAGGGCCAAACCTTACTCTTCCACTAAAATCGAAGTGTTACTTGATAGTTTCCAAATATAGTATGCTGAACTAATCTCTCCCCCCAACCTAGTTCTTTTTCAACACTTAGCAAACTAACAAAATTTAATAGGCTAAGAATGCACCCTTTTGTTTCACAATTTTTTTTTCATTATAGGAGTATAAGGCTTAAAGGTATTCTTTTCTAAATTGTCCATGTAATGGGGGTCCATCGATGACTCCCAACCAATGAAGGCTTAGGGCATCAAGCTTTAAGGATATTTCAACCATTAACTTCTCAAATTTTACCTCGGACTTTTGAGAATGAATTTTAATACCTAAGCACCTACAGTATGTTAAACTCCACCTATTCACCCTTGTAATGAGCATTGAGGTCGGTGACTCCCAACCAATGAAGGCTTAGGGCACCAAGTTTTAAAGATTTTCACCATATACCCCTCAGACCTTGCTCGGGTTTTAAGGCAAGTAAAACAATTTTTTCTTTCTTTGCTTTTTTTTCAAAGGCTCATTGGCCTTTTATAAGGTGTCCCAACACTATTAAATGAGGTCAAAGGTACCAAGTCTAAAATTTTCCTAAGTCAAGAGGGAAATAGTTTTTCATCTTATACTCGGAACCTATTGTGCACAGTGTGTGAATAGCTTAAAGTGGAAGAACTAAGCTTGACTTCAATAGAAGTTCAACAATTCATCAACTTTAGTAAGCATAATACAAACTCTAAGTCACGTGAAAAACAAAAATTCAATTTCTCTCATTTTAATTTGAGAATTTTTCCTTAATAACCATGGATAGTAGAATAAAAACTTTTAAAAAAAATTAAAATTAAGCAAAAAGCAACTAAATTATCAAAATAACTTAGCATTAATAACAAAACTTCCTTCCTCAACTCTCCCCCCCAACCAAGCTGAACATTGTCCTCAATGTGGCATGAGCGATTGAAAAACAGGGAGAAAGTGGTGCCTCCTAAGTGATATGAAGTTCGAGCAGAATAGGAGAAACCACATGTTTCAAAAACAATAAAATATATGAGTAGAGGAATTAAAATAAAATAATGCCAAGAGTACTAAAAAATTGATAGATTTGTATTACTTCATGAAAGTACACTATAAAGTAAAACAAGTAATACAACCAATCCCATTATATAAAATCTCAAAAGTATGAGATTACAAGTTCTACTATAGTAAGGAAATACAAAAAGAAAAGTATGCAAATGATCAGATAGTAGTAGGAGGATCATATGAAGATGATGGCTCGGTTGCAAAGGTTGGAATGCTCAGGATGGATGCCTCTGCCTCTCCTGTAGTCGGCTCTTCAGGGGGCATAGTCTATTCTACAAGAGGAGGAGCCTGTGATGGCTCTATGGGCTCTGATGAGATAGGAATAGTGTGCTCAGGAGTCGATAGAATACCCAGATGGTGTTGAATCTGCCTCAAGATGGCAGTATGATGGGTCTGGGTGGCTATAATCTACTCCTAATAGGCACGAAGAGCTATCATCTGCTGAGTCAGGATGCTCTGAGAAGTGGTCAATGTCTGCAAGGTGTGACATAGGCCTCTAAACTCGGAAATGGATATGGTAATCCTAGACTCAGGTGGAAGAGAGGGCTCTGATGTAGATGGTATAACAGGGGGAGTCCCTGGTATGGCAGGAGGAGCAGAGGGTGTAACCTCTAGTATAGGCTCTACAGGGGCTACAGGAGCTGGCATCTCAACCGGTTATGGCTCCTCTGGCTGCTCTGGATGTGGAATCTCTGGATGCTCTGGTCCAATTGGGGTTCCTGGCTCTGCACCGTAGGTTGTCATACTCGTCCATTTGTCGAGAATGAATATCTCTCGACAAATGCGTCTACGCTCAAGCTGAGGCTCTGATGGGTACCCCAAGTGCTCCAGAATCTGACATAGCAATCTGGGGAAGAGAAGTGGAATAGCATCCGCTCTGAGCAGCTTTTTCCTATGGACTCTCTTCAAAGTACAGAAAAGTGGCCATAATGAGATGATGAGGGCCAAAGAAGAATCCCTCAGATATCCTGAACAGCGCCTCTAGCAAAACTCCTTTCCTCTGCACCAAATGTTGAAGTGGATAGATGTTATGGCGCAGGAGTGCATCTATAAAAAACATGCTGGGAGGGAGCTCTTTCCTCAACAAATACTGGCGTGTGAATGCCCCTCTGGACAGAATATGGACTATGTCGCTCTGGAAAGGATGAGTCAAGACTCGATAATCCTTTGGATGTGCTGGCTCGTAAGGAATGCGCAGGGCCTCTGCTATGTGTCTGGCTACCAGAATACCATGACGTCCGTCTATAGTGAAGTGGATGATAGTAAGATCCCGGACCTGGTGTGTAGTCATAGACTGATAAAAGTCCAATGCTACACGGGGATAGAAAAAATCCCTGAGAGTCATTAAGTGCTCCATATGGTACCTCTGCAGCAGATGGAAGGAATCCCTGAGCTTTGGCTAAAGCCTGAAGGTAGCTGTGTCAAAGCAGAGCTCGGAGTGGAATGGCTTAGCCTTGCAATCCAAATTACCGTCAATGGGTGGCTGAGTCACCATGGGATGCCTGATAACGACCTCAGGAGTCATGCTTGAGGGAATTTGAGACTTTGTGGCTGGTGGTTGAGACGGTTGAGGCTCTGATGGAGGCTCTGAAGACGGCTCTGATGGCTAAAGTGGTGCTGATACCCTGGCTTTCTTCTTTGGGGGACGACTACCTGACTTTTTGGCTCGCGAAGAGCTTGCCCCGGGTGTGGTGGGTGGCATCTTCGTCTCATATCGCCTTGTAGGAGAACTCAAGGGTGCGTCTTCAAAGGTGGGACGACCAGTGGCTATGGAGGCTCAAGTATGGAGCCTTGAACAGGGGTCTCTCTTGGGGCTCTGAAGCGGCTTGAAGGAGACGAGAACTTAGCTCATCGGGTTTTCACCATGGCTATCTCAGATAAAGTAGCCAAAGGTGCGCGCGCGGTTTGGGCTCAGATGGGGGTGAGATGGAAGGGTGCTCTAGCTTGGCTCCTGTTTCTCACTAAAAGGAAATTCAAATGACCGGTTTAAAAATGAAATTGGAATTTATAGCGTTTAAAAATGGATGCCAAAGGACTATTGGAGTTTTCGCAGCGGAGAGGCGATTTCGCAGTAGGGGGTCGATTTCGCAGCGGAGGGACGTTTTCGCAGCTGCGAAATGAGGGGGGGCTACAAAATGGCACTCGTGTGCCAAGGAGTGGTTTCGCAACTACGAAACCAGCTGCGAAATGAGGCTATGGCTGCGAAATTTGGATTTTTAAATCTTTGGGGATTTCGCAGAGCATTTCGCAGCTGCGAAATGAGGTTAGGGGCTGTGAAATGGCACTCGTGTGCCAAGGAGGTGTTTCGCAGCTGCGAAATTTTTTGCAAATGGGGTACATGGGGCTGCGAAATGATTTCGCAGTGAAGGACCCTTTTCATATCTAAGCTTTGATTTCGTAGGGGGCTTCTTGGGGCTGCGAAATCAATGACCATTTTCCCAGGGGCCTCTTTTGGGCTGTGAAATTTCGCAGACCATGAATTTTCCTTACTTTTGAACTCCTTTTGGCTCCCTGAGACCTTTCTTCATTTTATTTGCAATTCTTCCTAAATTAGATCATTCAAAAAGATTAAGTTACATATAAATAACACAACTTAAGACCAAAATTAAAATCAAAACAATTAATAAAGCTTTTAAATTAACAAAATTAAACAAAAAATATGGACTTTGGTGAAACCAAGTCCATCTAACCTTTTTCTGATTAAGCTTTCTGTGGCTCAAGAAGGTTGATTTCCTCTTTTTCTTGCTTGAATGGCTCAATGAATGGCTTGAGACGATGACCATTGACTTTAAAAGTGTCTGTGCTATTGGAATTCAGTAATTCCACCACTCCATTGAGATGCACTTGGTGAATAATGAAAGGGCCTATCCACCTTGACTTGAGCTTCCTAAGAAAGATATGGAGCCTTGGATCATAGAGTAAGACTCTTTGTCCTTTCCGGAATTCTTTGTTGGAGATTAATTGATCATGCCACCTCTTCATCCTCTGTTTTGCAACTTTGGAATTGATGTAAGCATCATTTCTTAATTCCTCCATCTCATTAAGGTCTAAGCACCTCTTTGCCCCGGCTCTGATCAAGTCTATGTTTAACCTCTTGATTGCCCACCAAGCCTTATATTCAACTTCCACAGGGAGATGGCATGCTTTGCCATAGACTAGGCGATAGGAGACATGCCAAGAATAGTCTTGTAAGCTGTTCTATATGCCTATAGTGAATCATGAAGCTTAATAGACCAATCTCTTCTGCTCGTGATCACCACCTTTATCAATATGTTCTTGATTTCCCTGTTTGCTAGCTCAACTTGCTCGGAAGTCTGAGGGTGATAAGGTGTGGCTACCTTATGCTTCACTCCATACTTGGATAATAGGGTTTCAAAAGGTCTGTTGCAAAAATGAGTACCTCCATCACTGATTATGGCCTTGGGCACCCCAAATCTTGAGAAGATGTTCTCTTTGAGAAACTTGAGAACCACCCTATGATCATTATGTTTACAGGGGATTGCCTCAACCCATTTAGAAACATAGTCCACCCCCACCAAGATATAAGAGTTACCAAAAGACATTGGGAAAGGTCCCATGAAGTCAATGCCCCAAACATCAAAGAGATCTACTATTAAAATGGGGTTCATAGGCATTTGATTTCTTCTTGTAAGCTTCCCGAGCCTTTGGCATCTATCACAGCTCCTACACATGGTGTGGGCATCTTTGAAAAGTGATGGCCAACTAAACCCTGATTGCAACACTTTCATGGCTGTTTTCTGAGAGGCAAAGTGGCCTCCACATGCATTTTCATGGCAATGGCTGAGGATTCCTTGTTGCTCTTCTTCAGGGACACACTTCCTTATTATTTGATCTGCACAATACTTGAAAAGGAAAGACTCTTCCCAATAATAAGCATGAATCTTTGCAAAGAAGTGCTTCATGTCTTGTGCTTTCCACTCACTTGGAACTTCACCAGTAACTAGATAGTTAGCAATATGAGCATACCAAAGAGTTTTCTCTAGCAATATAAGTGATTCCTCAGGAAAGTCATCATTAATAGGTAAGACATGGGAATTGTGTGCTATAGCCAACCTTGAAAGGTGGTCAGCTACCACATTCTCCACTCCTTTCTTATCTCTGATTTGGAGATCGAACTCTTGTAGTAAGAGAATCCATCTAATCAACCTTGCTTTTGCATCTTGCTTTCTCAATAAATACTTCAAGGCTGAATGGTCAGTGAAAACAATGATGAAAGACCCTATTAGATAATCACGAAACTTGTCTAAGGCAAACACAACAGCTAACAATTCTTTCTTTGTAGTTCTGTAGTTCCTTTGAGCTTCGTTCAATGTCTTGCTTGCATAGTAGATCACATAGGGCTTTCCATCTTCTATTTGGCCAAACACAGCTCCTATAGCAAAGTCACTAGCATCACACATTACTTCAAAGGGTAGTTGCCAATTGGGAGCCCTCACTATTGGAGCGGTTGTCAAGAATTGCTTCAATTGATCAAAACTCTTTTGACACTTTCATCCCATATAAACTTAGCATCCTTAGCCAAGAGTTCACAAAGAGGCTTTGAAAGCTTAGAGAAATCTTTTATAAACCTCCTGTAGAACCCTGCATGGCCAAGGAATTGCCTTACTCCTTTTTCAGTTGTTGGGGATGGCAATTTGACAATAAGTTCCACCTTTGCTTTATCAACTTCAATGTCTTCCTCGGAGATGATATGGCCAAGGACAATTCCTTGCTATACCACAAAATGGCATTTCTCCCAGTTGAGCACCATGTCTTTTTCAATGCATCTGTTAAGAATCGCTTCCTAGTTGACTAAGCATTCTTCAAATGTACCTCCATATATGGTGATGTCATCCATGAAAACCTCCATAATTGGCCCTACCATATCACTGAAGATACTTAGCATACATCGTTGGAATGTTGCAGGTGCATTACATAAACCAAAAGGCATTCTTCTGTAGGCATATGTTCCAAATGGACATGTGAAAGTGGTCTTCTCCTGATCTTCAACATCAATTTCAATTTGAAAATACTCGGAGTACTCGTCCAAGAAACAATAGAAAGGATGGCCAGAGACTCTCTCCAACACTTGATCAATAAATGGCCATGGAAAATGATCTTTTCTTGTCACGGCATTCAATTTTCTATAATCAATACACACCCTCCAACCTGAAATGAGGCGTGTAGTAATTTCTTCTCCTTTTTCATTTTGAACCACAGTAATCCCTGACTTCTTTGGTACCACTTGAGTAGGACTCACCCAAGGGCTGTCAGATGTGGGGTAAATAATACCTGCTTGAAGTAGCTTCAGCACCTCAACTCGCACCACCTCTTGCAAATGAGGATTCAATCTTCTTTGAGGTTGATGAATTGGTTTAGCTTCTTCCTCCTTGTATATATGATGTGTACAAACCAAAGGACTAATGCCTTTCAAGTCAGATATTTGCCATCCTATTACTTTCTTACACCTCTTGAGAACGTCAAGTAGACACTTCTCCTGAGGACTAGTAAGAGATGAAGATATAACAACAGGGCATTGTTTATTTTCTTCTAGGTATGTGTATTTCAACTCCATGGGCAGAAGCTTCAAATTGAGCTTTGGGGTCTCTTCTTTAGTAGCTTCTTGTGCCTCCCTTTTATTGAACAAAGGTAGAATCTCTTCTCTCCTCCTCTAACCTTGTAGAGTAACAAGCACATCAGAGGGTTCAGGCAACCCTTCTTCAAGATCCCCAAGACTTTGATTCAACTTGTCTTGCATATTTTGATTACAGTGCTCCTCCACTAGAGTGTCAATAATGCATACCTCTTCTGAACCTTCTTCTTCTTCCGGAGTGATTAGCTTTTTAGACATATAAAAGATATTGAGCTCCAGTGTCATGTTGCCAAAAGTGAGTTGCATGAGTCCATTCCTACAATTTATAATTGCATTTAAGGTAGCAAGGAATGGCCTTCCAAGGATAATAGGAACATAATTAGCTTCCTTGACAATTGGGTCCGTATCAAGAACAACAAAGTCTATTGGATAGTAGAAATTATCAACTTGAACTAAGACATCCTCAATTATCCTCCTTGGAATTTTCACTGATCTATCTACTAGAGATAGAGTGATTGATGTTGGCTTCAATTCACCAAGTCCCAATTGCTTGTAGATAGAGTATGGTAGCAAATTCACACTTGCTCCCAAGTCTAACAAAGCTTTTTTCACTACCTTTCCCCCAATCATGACTGAAATGGTAGAACATCCCGGATCTTTGTACTTCAAAGGATACTTGCATTGTATGATAGCACTTACTTGCTTAGTCAAGAAGGCTTTCTTATTCACATTCAACCCTCTTTTGATAGTACACAAGTCCTTTAGGAATTTTGCATATGTTGGAACTTGTTTAATCATATCCAGCAATGGAATATTGACTTTCACTTGTCTCAATACTTCAAGAATTTCTTATGCATTTTTAATCCCCTTTTTCCCATGCAAAGCTTGAAAAAAAGGTGGAGGTGAGTGTTTCTTCATCATTTCTTCCTTGATAAGTACTTTCTCCGGATTTGCATTCACTGTTGAATCATGGTCCTCTTTCCCTTCACTAATATCTTTCTTCTTTCCTTTGATTTCCTTCCTCTTCTCTATCTCTTCTTCTTCCTCCTCTTCAACATGTGGCTTGGGTGTTGGCAACTCAACCTTTTTACCACTCCTTAGAGTGATCAAGGCTTTGACATCTCTCACCTGTGAGGATTCTCCCTCATGAGTTTCCACTTCATGGATACCCTTGGGGTTTTGGTGAGGTTGAGAAGGAAATCTACCCTTCTCTTGCACTGTTTTCAAGTTAGTGAGCCTTGAGATTGAGTATTGGAGATTACCTATCTTCTGAGATAAGTCATTTTGCATTCCATCCATCCTTTTATTCAATGTATTCTCTACACTGTCAATTCTTTCACTGAGTTGAGCATTGATGAATTTTTGGTCTCCAACAAAATCTCCCACAACTTTGCTTAAATTCACTATTGCTTGTTCAAGATTTGAATCTTGTTGAGATGGTTGAGCTGGCTGTTGGTACTGAGGTGCTCTTGGCTTCCAAGAGAAATTTGGATGGTTCCTCCAACTTGAGTTGTAAGTATTTCCATACGAAGCCTTGTTGTTGGGCTTGAATTGTCCAATGACATTTGCTTGTTCTCTAAACATTTCCCTAGCAGTTGGAATTGTAGGGCACTCCTCCACCAAGTGTTCATAAGATTGACAAATAAGAATGGCTTTACTTGCATTGGTGTTTCAGCAACAACTTGCACTTCATGTATCTTTTTCAGTTCTAGCTCCTCCAATCTTCTTGTCATAGCTGCAAACTTTGCTTTCATATCAACATCTTCATTCAAGGTGTACATCCCAGCCTTAGCATTGAAAGCATTCGGTTGACACTTCATCTTCCCCACTTCTCCTTTGTTTGGTTCATCCCATTCCTTTGAAACTTCAGCCACATAACTCAAGAAATCCATAGCTTCCTCCGGATTCTTACTCATGAAATCTCCTCCACACATTGTCTCGAGGAGTTGCTTCATTGAGGAAGACATCCCATCATAGAAATAACTCACCAATAGCCATGTATCAAAACCATGGTGAGGATAAGCATTGATGGCTTCCATGTATCTTTCCCAACACTTATAGAATTTCTCATTCTCTTTAGCTGAGCAGTTTGAAATTTGCCTTTTCAAGCCATTTGTTCTGTGAGTAGGAAAAAACTTCTTGAGGAATTCAGCTTGTAAATCGGTCCAAGTATGGATACTCCTTGGCCTTAAATAATTAATCCAAATCTTGGCCTTATCCTTTGAAGTAAAAGGAAATAGCTTAAGCCTCATCAAGTCGATTGAAGCTCCTTCTTCTTGAAATGTATTACAAACATCTTCAAATTCCTTGATATGTGCATAGGGATTCTTACTTTCCATCCCATGGAAAGTTGGTAGAAGTGGAACAATATGTGGTTTGATCACCAGCTGCTTTGTATGGGGCACTATACATGATGGTGCACTCATACGAGGTGCATGCATGCGGTCCCTCATTGATCTGAATGCGTTGGGATTATCCTGGTGACCATGGTGACTATGCTGATCTTCAGGTGTAGCTTCCATGATATTCAACCTCAATTCCAATTCCTTGTTATGAGGTGTTTCACGTTCAACAAGCCTTCCTCCACTGTCTCGTATCCAATTTGGCATACACAACTAGTATCGACTGTAACAAAAACAAAAACAAAAGAAAACGAAAGAAAACAAGACTACCAAAAAGACTAAAATTAACTAAAACTGAATTAAAAGATATATTAGAATATGAACAAGTAAAAGAAACAATTAAAAGAGTTAGTAAAATGAAAGAAAAATCACCAAACTTGTGATGAAAACCACAAGTACTTTGAAATAATATCACTGTGAAGTTGGCACCTTCCCCGACAACGGTGCCATTTGATTGCATGCCTAGCTGGTGTACCTTGAGTTTGGTCCTCAGACAGGAGTAATCAACAAATTTTATAACCTATATCACCATGCACTAGGATAGCCTTAGCTAATATAGCATAATGGCTCTAGGATCGTTCACTAGGAAGAGTTTTCAACTTACTGTTGACATTAATTCAAAGATGAATTGGTACTTTTTCATTTCAAGGGTAGCTTTAAAAGAAAACATAAACTTTGGTTGAAAAAGATTGGTTTTGAGCTAACTAAAAAGAAAGTAATGGGAATTACTTATAAAGAAAAGCGTTTCTTGGAGTTTTAGGATCACTGGGGTCAGGCTCCTCATGCAAAAATAGAGTTCTGATCACTTGAATCTTTTCCTCGCATTAGAGAATTAACATATAGTTAAGTCTCTAACCGGTGTGGTACAGATGCTTCCCTTTATTGGATTCAAACACTAAATCCCTCTCATTGATGCATCTTGCAATGGCTCGTGCCTCTCACCTAGCATTCACCATTCAAGATGATCATTAACCCTAGACTTCCCTTCTCAAGCTTGTAAGAGATAACTAATGAATGTCTCCTTAGAGTCCAAAAGCTTACCAAATATTGGCAATTCTAGAAAATCCTACCTTCAAGTCACCTCCCAAAGGCTCGCAAGAGGTAAAATAGTGCATCTCAATGAACGGAGATCACTTGCCTTACCAAGTGTTGGCCCAGGTGAATTAAAGGCATTTTAAGTTAACTAAAAACATAGAAACCATTAACGGGTCACACTTTCTCTTCATTAACAGCTGAAACAACAAAACTACCAATTCTTGCACTTGGCACCTTACCCAGCTACCTTAGCTCCAAGAGACAAAAAGTCTAGCACTCATTCTCTGAGGAAACATCCTCAGAGCTTGTTTGGCTAGTAAGAAAAGTACAATCAAAATGAGTAGGTAAGGCAGAGCAAAGCTCTGTATTTTACTTCCTTTAAAACTATACAAAAAGTTGTCTCTGAGAACAAGCTCCCGAGAGATGTTTGTGTAATGAAAATTACAAAACAATATATATGAGGTTATTCACCCTTTGTTCTTAATTAATAACTAAGGAATCCTATAATTGGTGGATTACAAGGAGAAAATGGGGATTTAAAACATCAAATATCTGAAGAAAAAAATCTAAAAGTGTCGGTCGCAAATATCTGGAAGCACTCAGGAGGATTTCGCAGGCATACAAGATGGCTGCGAAATTTCGCAAGCTGAAGGTCTCCATTTCGCAGCCAAAGGCTGATTTCGCAGCCATCCTCTTGTGATTTCACAGCCAAAGGCTAATTTCGCAGCCTGCGAAATTGGCCTTCAGCTTGGTGTGATTGGCTTCCAATGGCTATAACTTCTTCATTTCAGCTCGAAATAGTGCACCATTAGAAGCCTTGGATTGCTGACTTCCTGAGCTTCGAAACGACATATAGTATACATCGAATGGGCTCCAAGAATTGCTCCAAAAGTGTTCAAAAGTTTCTATCCTCTTGAATTCTTCATGTTAGATTTCTCTCTTTGCATTCCCTCCTTGCATTCATGATTTGCTTATGGCAAAGGACTATAAAGATTCAAAGCTTAGGTTCTTCATGTTAATGAGCTTCCAATTGCTTTGCCATGGATTCCATAGAACTCTCCTCAATCTTGGATTGCTTTGGTGATCAAATTACTATCAAAAGCACCAAAACTTACACAATTTGATTAGAAACCATTGCAAAGGTACTTAATATGCTAATTGAGTTAAAAGGTAATAACTACTACTTAAAAGTGTTTAAAAGAGTTAATTACAAGCTACAAAATAACACTTTTTGAGTAGTAATCATCAGGCCACAGAGTTCCATCTATCCTGTTGGACAATGGCTCGGCCTTGAACGTCTTCGCATTGGCTACTACTATTGCCCTTGGTTATGCACTTTCGGACTTTGGTCCCTCACACAGACAGTCAAAGCATATGATAGTACTAAGAGGGAGGTCATGGGTACTTTGATGATAGAGTTGTTGATTGGTCCGGCTACATTCCCCAACATATTCCAGGTTTTGAGGATTCCCACGTCTTTTAACCTGCTTTTAGGCTGACCTTGGATTCATAGGGTTGGGGCTATTCCATCTTCCCTTCATCAAAAGGTGAAGTTTATACATGACAAGTAGGTCATCACAGTATAGTCCCCTAGAGATGTGTTTGCCTCTTCCGAGCCGGTGCTTCAGATTAGTCACAGTGATGATGACCTATTTTTAACCGGGTTTACATTTGATGAGGTGTAGACTCTTCAGGTTGAGGACTTTTGTAGAGATTTTGTAGCTATGTCATTTGATCAGCATAGCAGTACGATGGTACTCGACATGATGAGGGGTATGTCTTTTATGCCTAGCATGGGGTTGGAACGACGACAACATGGGCCTATGGAGTTTGTAGCAATTGTCGATCATGATACACCATTTAGGCTTGGGTTTGTTCCCATAGAGGCTGACTATAGGCATATGGCACAACTGCACATAGAGAGGATGAGAACCCTTCTAACTTGCATGTCATTCGATTATCCTGCTCGTCTTTATAGGATGAGTTTGCCAGACTACTTTGTCAGAGAATCAGAAGTTCATTCATATATGGGGGATTTTGGCATTGTGACTGATATAAAGGGAGTGGATGAGTTTTAGCATCAGTTTCACCATTTACAATTAGGATATGAGACTTCTGGCGCACTAGTTTCAATGATGATTGCTCCTTCATCACCAAATCGAGTCAGCTTCTTATCTTTGTGCTTTCCAGATGATACTACTGATTGTGGAGTAGATGTTGAGCCTACTGGGGTGATAGATGAAGTTGTTCCTTGTGATGAGTATCGAGATGAGATGGATATGATGAGTATGAGTCAGATTACCGAGATGGTTCAGCCTAAGCCTGTTTCATCATTTGATCTATTCGGGATGTCTGCTATCAAGATTGTCGAGGCGATCCAGACAGTTCTTGCTCCAAAGCTTATGGAGGATGTTCCAGTTAGTGATGATTTGTTTGAGGACACTTTTAACTCTATTGAGGGAGCATCCGATTTTGTGGACCTACCTCTTTCATTTGACATTTTATCAGGATTCATTTCCCGTCCTTACGATGTTTATGATTCTACATCTATGGATTTGAGTATTTTCGAGTATTTGTCTGTCTCTTGTGATAGTATTTATATATCTGCACCTCCGAATACAAAAAGACTATTGTATGTATATATTTTGGATAGATACATACTTATCTACTCACCCACTCTATAGATATTTGATATAGATGATGAGATTGCATAGCCTGATTCAGATAGAGACTCTTTTGATCATGACCTAGATCCCATAAATGAGAAAGTTTCACCTGCTACAAGGGATGTTGAGACTATTGATTTTGGTACAGAGGATCATCTTAGAGAGCTGAAGATTGGTTCACCCCTGTTTACAGACGAGAGAAATAGACTTATTCATTTACTCAGATCATATTTGGATGTCTTTGCATGGTCTTATGAGGACATTCCGGGTCTTGATCCCTCTATAGTCTAGCACTATTTGCCTATTTTGCCACATGTCAGACCAGTTAAGCATAAATTGAGGCGATTGCACCCATGTTAGAGTCTACAAGTGAAAGAGGAAATTCATAAACAACTCAGTGTTGGGTTTATATCAGTGTTTGAATATCCAAAGTGATTGGCTAATGTCGTCCCTGTTCCCAAAAAGGATGCAAAGTTAGAGTTTGTGTTGATTTTAGAGACCTTAATAAAGCCAGCCCTAAGGATGATTTTCCTCTCCCACATATTGATTTACTGGTTGATAGCACTACAGACCATTCAATAATGTCTTTCTTGGATGGATTTTCGGGGTATAATAAAACTTTGATGGCTCTAGAGGATATGGAGAAGACAACCTTCATTATTGAGTGGAGTACCTACTATTACAGAGTTATTCCATTTGGGTTGAAGAATACATGAGCTACTTATCAGAGAACCGCTACCACTTTGTTTCATGACATGATGCACAGACATGTGAAAGTTTATGTGGATGATATGATTGTGAAATCCCAAGGTAGAGCAGATCACCTAGTGGCTCTAGAGAGATTCTTTGAGAGGATTCGGAAATTCAGGTTGAGGCTAAACTCCAAGAAATGCATGTTTGGAGTGACTTCTGGTAAATTGTTGGGGCATATGGTCAGTGAACGAGGCATAGAGGTCGACCCAAATAAAATCAAAGCCATACTTGACATGCCTGTGCCGAGGAATGAGAAAGAGATCATGGGGTTTCTAAACAGGTTACAGTATATCAGTCATTTTATAGCCAGATTGACAAACATATGTGAGCTCATCTTTTGTCTTTTGAGGAAGAATCAACCAACAATTTGGAATGATGATTACCAAATTGCATTTGAGAAGATCAAGGAGTACTTGCTTTCTCTCCCTATTTTAGTGCCTCCTACGTCGGGACATCCACTTCTTCTATATTTGTCAATTTCAGACATGGCTTTAGGATGTATGCTAGCTCGGCTTGATAACTAAGGGAAAAAACGAGTTATTTACTATCTGAGTAAAAGGATACTGGAGTATGAGATGAGATATGTTATGATTGAGCGCCTTTGCTTAGCGTTAGTTTGGGTCGCTAGGAAATTAAGGCATTACATGACTAAGTATTCAGTGTGTTTGATTTCTCGGCTAGATTCATTGAGGTATTTGTTTGACAAACACGCATTGACTGGTAGATTGATGAGATGGCTCGTACTTTTGACTAAGTTTGATATTCAATATGTTTCTCAGAAGTCTATTAAGGGAAGCATTGTCGCCTATCACTTAGCCTCATTACCAATATCTAAGGGTAGACCAATTGATGATGATTTTCCAGATGAGGAGTTCATTGCTATGACTAGCTTATCAGGTTGGCGCATGTACTTTGATGGTGCAGCCAACCACTCAAGGTTTGGGATAGGTGTTTTATTGATATCCCCTCAGAGTGATCATATTCCGAGGTCAGTTCGTTTAGTGTTTTCAGATCAACATCCCGCCACGAACAACATAGTTGAGTATGAGGCTTGTATCCTTGGTTTAAAGACTACATTGGAGCTTGGCATTAGGTAAATAGAAGTATTTGGTGACTCCAATCTGGTACTCAGATATATTTAGGGAGATTAGAAGACTAGGGATGCAAAGCTTAGGTTGTATCATGCTTATTTAGAGTTACTGGTTCGGAGATTTGATGACTTGAGATACACTCGTCTACCTCGAACGCAAAACCAGTTTGCTGATGCCTTAGCTACCTTAGCTTCTTCTGTGGACTTTCCGACTGATGTGGTTATACGTCCATTGTTGATATAGTCAAGGTTTGCACCAACTTACTGTTATTTGATTGGAGATACAAAGGTCCAGGATAATTTACCTTGGTATCACGACATTTATCAGCTTCTTAGATTTGGCACATACCTAGAGAATGCCATAGCCAAGGATCGGAGGGCATTGAGGCAGTTGGCCACTAGATTTGTGATTTGTGAAGAGACTCTATATAGGTGATCAGTTGATGGTATCCTTTTATTATGTTTAGATCGAGCCTCTACAGATCGAGTGATGAGAGATGTTCATGCAGGAGTTTATGGTCCACATATGGAAGGACACATGCTAACCCGTAAGATTATGAGGATAGGTTACTTTTGGATGACTATGGAGATAGATTGTTGCCAATTTGTTTAGAGATCTCCAAAGTGCCAAATTCATGGTGATCTCATTCATGCACCACCATCAGAGTTACATGCTTTGACCTCGTCATTGCCGTTTTTCAGTATGGGGTATTGATATTATTGGGAAGATTTCACCAAAATCTTCCAGTGGTCATGAGTTTATCCTAGTTGCCATAGATTATTTCACCAAGTGGGTGGAAGTTGCATCATATGCGAGGTTGACATCTGTTAGAGTTGTCAGTTTCATCATATCACACATTATCTATCGTTATAGGTGCCACATGAGTTGATTTCAGACAAAGGGGTACACTCTCGAGCTAAGGTTGACACTTTGTTGCAGAAATATGGCGTCCGACATCATAGATCTTCTGGATATAGGCCACAAACTAATGGAACAGTAGAGGCAGCAAACAAGAACATTAAGAAGATTTTGAGGAAGATGGTTGAAACCTCTCAAGATTGGTCAAAGAAACTCCTTTGTGTGTTGTGGGCGTATCGTACCTCTTTTCGCACCTCTACAGGAGCTACACCTTACTCTCTAGTGTATGGTATGGAAGTTGTTTTGCCAGTCGAGATAGAGATGGGTTCACTGAGAGTAGATCTCGAGCAGCAGATTTCTAAGACAGAGTGGGCTCCATCTAGATTTGATTAGCTTAACCTTTTAAATGAGAAGAGATTGAGAACATTAGATCATGTTCAGGCTTATCAGAGAAAGATGGCTCGTGCTTTTAGGAAATGGGTTAAGCACCATTACAGAAAGGAGATTTGGTTTTGAGGATTCTCGGAGGCTTAGTTGGAGGCCCCAGAGGGAAGTTTAGACGTAGTTGGAGTGGGCCTTATGTTATTTGAGAGTTGACTCCAAAAGGCACTGCATGGTTGACCGACTTAGATGGAAACCAGTTTTCAAAGCCTACCAATGTGGATTAACTAAAGAAATATTATGTTTGACATTATGGTCACAGGATGGGTGGCCATCATTTCGATTAGCCTTACACTTTATTGCCTTTATTGATATATTAGATTGTTGCTAGCCCGTTGAGCCTCACGTGGTATGCTATAGCCTTTCTTTTCTATAGCCCTACTTATCATTTCTACACCCGGGTTGGGGCCCTTTGATGTATAGTTAGGCTTTGCTAGGAACGTCTCATGAGCTTTAGACTTATAGGCTTATCTTTCTCATATTTTCTATTATCACCTCACCACCGCATCTGTTACATTCCACTATTTTCACATTTTCATCTTTATCTTGGCTTTCACTATTGGTCGTTACACTTCAGATTCTCTTCACTAGGAATGCTGATTTTTCACATATTGATGCATAGAGGGAAGTCGTATCACCCCTTTCATTCCATCATTTAGCATTGATTCAGAGATTTTAGCTTGAGAGGTTATCTCATGGGTTAGGGTTCATGTATTCATTAGTGATCAGAGAGAATTCATTTTTTCCTTTTAGTTTCTCATTGGAGTAAGACTTATTAATCACCAGGGTATGCGCACGCAAAACAAAAACAAAAAAAAAACACAAAAAAAAATCAAAAAACGAAAGAAAAAAAAATTGATACGTTTGTACTTGACATCCTACTCCATTGAGTATGTTTGGTTATTTGAGAGTTGTTTATTGGGTTTATCATTGAGGGTTTGTGCAAGTTTTCCATGAGGATTTTTTCGCTCCTTGAGCCACTCTTGTTATGCATTTGGAGTGTCGAGAGTTCATATGAGAGGTTTATGATATCCTATGTTTCTTGGATCATAGTTGATATGTATTAGGTATGAGAGATGAGTAACCTTTTACTAGGGTCTCCGGGTCATTGTCTTACCCACCATTCCATCATTGGTGATATGACTTTCCTTTATTGCACTAATATGTGTTGATCATCATTCCTTCCACTTTCTCATTGCCTTCTTTTGTGTGTCATCACCTCTATCCATATTTTTGTTCCACCTTTTATCCATTTCCTACATATTGATACACGTTTCTGATTTGATACCTTCTTCACATCATTCACATGTTTCATTGATGGTTTGACCACTTATCATTTCTCTTGTTTCTCCATCGACATTTCCTTTGATTACCTTTAGGTCCATGGCTCATGAGATTTTTTTCTATGTAATTACATCTTGTACCCGAGGGTATGGGTTTGATCATTGGGTATTTGAGCCTAGTTTTCCTTCGTTTCTTTCGCCCTATCACCCTAGCCTATGTTACGTCCACTACAAGAAAAAGGTCATTGTTGACATATATTATCTTAACTTAAGGTGATATGTGTCAATATTGCCTATTTAAATGAACAACTGTGACATATACAACTTGTTTAAACCAATAATGACATATATAAAATTTGTTAAATTATTTCATGACTTATATAATAGAATCTTGACAGATAATTTATAAGTCAATCTATTCAAGGTACTTCAATAAAAGCAAAAATGATAATAATTTGTTTGATATGTGTATATCTAATTTACTTACTGAGTATTATAAATTGAAGTGACAATAATCAATTTTGATTAAGGAAGTTAATGTTTATTCAATAAATTTTTTTAGTAATGTTTTAATATCAATTTTCATTTTTTTTATCAAATTGATTAGATGATTTTTTAGTCTATATCAATAGCACTGAAATAAATTTTTATAAATAATTTTTTATTCACTAATTTTAGTGAAATAAAATTTGCTATATTACGGTTTTTTTTTTTTTTTTTATAACTGGATATAAATAAAATCAATACTAATAAACTATTTTTTTATTCATTGATGTTAATGATTTTTTTTTTTCTTGAGTTTGTATTAATATAATCTTTTTTTTCATAAAATATTTTTCATTATTTTTAAATTAGTAATTAACTTGTATTTGATTTAAAAATAACTAATAAATTTGTGTAATCTTGAAAATTAAGATATTTGAAATTTTGATTTATCAATTGTTCGGCATAATATCAGGTTTCAAAATTTATTTTTAAGTTAACTCGTACAAATTTAGACATTAGGAAAAAAGAAAATTAATTATGGTAGATTGACATTATAAAAGTTATAAATATATTCCATAAATTGATTATCATAAAGTTGACTCATAGAAAAAGAATTTAAATTTTGGTGTGATAAGATTAACGTTGGTGAAATCTGGACCATTTATTTTTTTAATCTCATCTCTACTATTCATTTCAAAGAACCCTAAGAGATCACATTTTTCTCTCCTACTTCTTTGCCACCGTCACTCTCCATTTTCTCTTTTTTTTTTTCTTCTTTCCTCCCTCATGTTTCTTTCCCCGTTCTCTCTCCATACCCATGCGCCTCACCCATCTCAACAATACCACGACTATCAATTGTCACTAGTGGTGATGCTATCGATCAAAGTTGTTTTTCTCTCTCTCCCTTTTTTTTTTTTTTTACCTCTTTTTCATTCTTTCTTTCTCTCTCTCCCACCTTTCCATCTTCACCATGCCATCCCTCATCGTCGGCTATGCCATGGTGTGTTCTGGTACGCCATGGTGTGTTCGTCGAACCAAAACTGAAGCACGAAGGCTCACTCCCTCCACAAGAAGCAGGGATTCGGTGTCATCCTACGGGACAAAGGCGCACGTAAAGCTCCCTGGACCTTTCCTCAGAGAACCAAATGTCTATGAGTTTGGAACCCCTTATAAGCACATGGTCGATGATCTCTGCCACAAAGACCCTGACCTATATCCTCTTTCTTCCATTTCTAGGTTTTTCATGTTTGTTTCCTAAGAAAAAAACATTAGCGAGGGAAAGAGAAAGAATTATTTATTTATTTATTTAACCAAATGGGTCGTGTGGTGGTTGAAAGATATTTGGATCATGACTATGATATTTTTTAAAAAAAAACATTTGCCTACATTTTCTCACTATCCAAACAAGAAATTTTATAAATGTTTGATGCATTGCTCTGTTTGTATTTTTGTTGGTTAATTTTTGCATTTTTGTGAAAGGCTACCTAATGTGGACCATGTTAAAGGCTGTGGACGATGTAAATTTGCCTTGTCCTCTATTTGATAGTCGAGAAGATGGGGAAAAAATTGTTTTGAATGGTTTCTTTTGGTTTTCTTTTTTGGTTTCCACCAAAGGGAGAAATTGAAAACTTGCAATTATATTAGATAATTGTGTTAAACTTAATTGAAAGTGATGCGAAACCTAAAACAAATCATTCTGTTAGGTTATGAATCTAAAACTCAAAATTTAGCATGTTTTCTTGCCGACCTAACAAAGCATTTGAGTATTTGTTTTATATTGAAATTTGTGTAAAGTTTCTAAACAGAACCTTAAACCCTTTTGATTGACAAAATATGGTTGTATTGGGGTTTGTTGTTAATGTTCATATTGGAAACTAGGACAAACCAGAAACCAAAGGAAGCTCTTAATTCTTGTATAGAAATCAATACTATTTTTTATTTTTTATTTTTAATTCTTGTTGATGATTACTTGATTTGCCTGGAACCTTAAAACAAAATGCAACCTTAACGACAACACAACTACAAGCATAATGTCATCCTACCAATGCTTAAAAGGAATTCATTAGTCAAAATCGCACCTCAACGCTGGCAAGATAATGCTACCGATGGGCCATTCGATGTGGTAGTCACATTTGAAGAAAGGTTGTTGATATGGTTGTTGAAAGTTAATGTCTGCATTTTTATTTTGTTTTTTATGCATCATATATTATAGATAGGTTATTGAGCAATATTAAAAATATTTGATTGTAGTTAGATATCTAATTTCTCAATTTGAGCTTTTCGTTTTGTTAACATCGTTTGTTTTTTCTATCATAGGTTTGAGATAGAGGTATTGGCAATTTTAGGGTCTTTCTAGAGGGCGATGCTTGAAAATTAATGCTAGAGATATGGTATCTACAAGTTGCATATATGTTTGATGTATTTTTGCAATTGAAAGTACCTTATAATTTGAAAATGGCTATTTTGATACTTGTTGCTTACTTTTTCTATTAACGTGTGTCTATCATACTAGGTATTCAAGAAATATAGCAAAAAAGAAGAAGATGATGAATAATTAGTGACCACCTCTTACGAAGATAGTATTGTACTTTTCAATTTAAGTTTGTATATTATCTTAATTGAATGTTTGTAATTAGTTTTTTTTTTCTTTGCATATAGAAAATAGAGAGTAAGTAGAAAAAGATTTATTCCATTGTGTTTTTAATATTCAAATGTATCTATAATAATTTTTTCCCTTGAGTAATAGTTTATTTACATTGTTTTAGGACTTAGTTATTATTATCATAATTAAATATGTATCAAATTTAATTTGGAAACAAGTTTATTTTCCATTAAAACTAAAAATTATTGTAAAATAATATTAAATTTGTCATAGGCAACCTTGACAAATGGCCAATGCCCAACATTGACATTGCAATAGCTAGAAACCTTGACATATTATACTTATCCTTGACATTTGTTGAAGCAACCTTAACAGAAGAGCAAGTTAACATTGACATAAGATAAAAAAATCTTGACATATGTTGAATCCAACCTTGACAAAAGTGAAAGAAACATTGACATATGTCATGCTAACAAAGATTCGATCATTGGTAGAAATAGAAACAACCTTGACATACGTAAATGTCAAGGTAGCTTTAAACTTTTCTTGACACTAGCATAGATGACATATATAAATAGTAACATACCTTGACAGATATACCCTACTTTGATGGTGAAAAATTGTCAACGAAAGGTTTTTTTCTTGTAGTGGTCCATGTCTTTTTTAAGATCACCCTGAGGTCGCGAGATCAGACGTTATCTTTGACAGTTTTCACTTGGACGAACTTATGTAGATTGGTTGAAGTATAGTCATTACCATGTTTTCTTTTATGGGAAATACTTTTGGAAGCATTTGGTTTCTCCCCCATGCTTGATATATTGATGTTTGCTGGATTTTTATGTTGGAGATAGTCGTTTGATGATCTTGGATTCATCATTTTGTTGTGCATTAGATACTTAAGATGGGTCATATTTCCACCTTTCTTCGAGGTTCCTAGTTATTGTTGGACAGTATGGCTACCCCTTTTCATGGTCATAGAGTTGTTTGATGATCTTGACAGATTCTTTATTGTGCATCAGATATCCATACTGGGGCATATTCCCCTCTCTTCGATGAGGTTGTGTTTGGGCAATGGTACGAGGATGAATGATTAGTGTTGGTTGTTTACCTCACGACTTCGACATCATACATTATAATGGGGCATATTCTCCTCTCCTTGTTGAGATTTTGTTTGCATAGTGGTATGAGAATGGATGATTGATGTTGGTTATTTACCTCATGACTTTGACATCGGATCTTATACTAGGGCATATTTCCTCATTCTCTTCAAGTATCCTTGAGATTAGAACAATGGTCAACTTGGTTTTAGATTGAGTACTAGTATGGGGTTTCCGACGATTGACTGTATCAGGACCTCTCTACATAGATTTGTTGAGATAGAGATGGATCACATCAGGTTTCGCTCGAGGAGCATGGGTGGATCCTTTAGCTAGATTCTCATGAGATAGATTGCTTTAATCTTTGTTACCTTGCGGATTAGGTTATCTAGATAAGCAGAATTTTTGTGCACTTTGAGATCTACTTTTAGATGAGCCAGGATATACACACTCTAAGATGTACCTTTCGAGATCCGTTGATAGAGCAGCTTTTGAGATATAAAGAGTTCTTTCAGTTCAGATTTTTCAAAGGTTCGCCATGAGGCATTGGTTTCTAATCCACTGATTTCAACGGATGATTGATTCACTAGTTGTTTCAGCAGTGCGAGCACCCTGAATACTGGGGCATATTTCTCCTCCAAAGTTTAGTAGTCCCACCCTCAGCATTTCGAGTATACGGATTTGAGCCCATTTCCTTCCTATCCACTTTCGAGTTAGAGTCGATTTTCATTTATAACCCATAGTCATTTCTTTTCCATTTAGAGCCCGGAGCTCTTGACCCAGAGTCAATTTTCATTTATGACCCAGAGTCAATTCTTTTCCATTTAGAGCCCAGAGCTCTCGACGTAGAGTCGATTTTCATTTATGATCTAGAGTCATTTATTTTTCATTTCGAGCCTAAATCTCTCAACCCAGAGTCGATTTTCATATATGACCTAGAGTCATTTCTTTTCCATTTAGAGCCTAGAGCTCTTGACCCAAAGTCGTTTTTCATTTATGACCCAGAGTAATTTCTTTTCCATTTAGAGCCTAGAGCTCTCGACCTAGAGTCGTTTTTCCTTTATGACCTAGAGTCATTTGTTTTTCATTTCGAGCCTAGAGCTCTCGACCCAGAGTCGATTTTCATTTATGACTCAGAGTCATTTCTTTTCCATTTAGAGCCCAGAGCTCTCGACCCAGAGTCGTTTTTCATTTATGACCTAGAGTCATTTCTTTTCCATTTAGAGCCCAGAGCTCTCGACCTAGAGTAGATTATCATTTATGACCTAGAGTCATTTCTTTTCCATTTAGAACCTAACGCTCTCGACATAGAGTCATTTCTTTTTCTTTTAGATCCCAAATCTCTCAACCCAGAGTCGATTTTCATTTATGACTCAGAGTCATTTCTTTTTCATTTAGAGCCGAGAGCTCTCGACCTAGAGTCATTTTTCATTTATGACCCAGAGTCATTTCTTTTCTATTTAGAGCCCAGAGCTCTCGACCCATAGTAATTTCTTTTCCATTTAGAGCCCAGAGCTCTCGACCTAGAGTCGATTTTCATTTATGACCCAAAGTCATTTATTTTTCATTTAGAGCCTGGAGCTCTCGACCCAGAGTCGTTTTTCATTTATGACCTAGAGTCATTTCTTTTTCTTTTAGAGCTCAGAGCTCTCAACCCAGAGTCGATTTTCATTTATGACCCAGAGTGATTTCTTTTCTTTTTAAACCAGAGCTCTCGACCTAGAGTCAATTTTCATCTATGACCCAAAGTCATCCTTTTTCCACATACAACCTTGAGCTCACAACCTAGAGTTTTTCCATTTTGTGATCACGGCCCCGTGTTCCTATCTTACTCTCGTCATATGCTAGGACAAATTTTCGGGTCCTTCTTTAGTTTTTCGGTACAGTTCACTTCGTTCCGTTCATTATTCGTGTTTTTACTCACATTCCCTACACTCGTGATCTCCACTGAAGAGGAGCATATTTGTAGACCCGACATTTTCTCCTCCTAGCACATGTCCTATAAGGCATTTATTCGATACTTTACAGTAATTCCCTGGTGGCTCATTACTACTCGTGTAGCCTATCTTTTCTAAGTCACCTTGGAGACTTTGGTTGAGGGATTTATCAAACCCCGTTGTGACTCTTGGTAGCCCTAATTTAGACTTAGGCCCACTTAAGCACCTTAGGCCCATTTAAGCACCACACTTGGCTCATTAGGCACCACTCTAAGCCCACTTAGGCACTTTAGGCTCACTTAGATACCCTAAGCCCATTTAAATACACTTGGCCCATTAGGCACCACACTTAGCCCATTAGGCACCACCATAGGCCCATTTAGGCACCTTAGGCCCATTAGGCGCTCTAGGCTCACTTAGGCACCTTAGGCCCATTAGGCACCACCCTAGGCCCACTTAAGCACTCTAGGCCCACTTAGGCACCTTAGGCCCATTAGGCACCACCCTAGGCCCACTTAGGCACTTTAGCCTTACTTAGACACCCTAGGCCCATTTAGATACACTTGGCCCATTAGGCACCACCCTAGGCCCACTTAGGCACCCTAGGCTCATTTAGCTACACTTGGCTCATTAGGCACCACTTTAGGCCCACTTAGGCACCCTAGGCCCATTAGACATACCTGGCCCATTAGGCACCACCCTAGGCCCACTTAGGCACCACACTTAGCCCATTAGGCATCACCCTAGGCCCACTTAGGCACACTTGGCCCATTAGGAACCCTTTTAAGCCCATTTAGGCACCACACATGGCCCATTAGGCACCACTCTAGGCCCACCTAGACCTTTTTTTAAGTTTAGTTTCACTTAGAGTTATTTCCTTGTCTTTCTTTATTTATTTGTTTTTATTGATTGATTTTAGGATTAAGTGAATTTTTGACTTATTTTATATTATTTGATCATTACTATTACTTGTATTTTTGTTTATTTATTTTATTTTGATTTTAGGATTAAGTGAGTTTTGGCTTATTTTATATTATTTCATCATCATCATCATCATCATCATCATTATTATTATTATTATTATTATTATTTAAATAATTATATATAAAAAAAATTTGCATGTAGATGATCCTTTGGGCCAAATCATGAAATATTTATTTGTTTTGTTATTATTTTATATCTTTTTCTTTTTTTGATTGGTTTGTTTTTTCTTAGCCATTGAGCCATGTAGCGGAACCAAAAAGAGAAGTTGGTGGAGTCAACGGAATGTGTCTAGGAATAAAATGGTGATGTTTTGGAAAGTGGGGAAGTCAATCCGGAGAGAGAGCATCGTTTGTTATGAAAGAAAAATTTCCATAAACAGTATTGGCAATATAAAGAAGCTAATGCAGCGTGTATAAAGACGAGGTGTGAGGTCGTGTTCAAGGAGAGGTGATTGAAAAAAAAAAGATTAAAAAGAAGAAAGAAAAAGAGGACGGTGGCTGTAGTTCCTTCCATTACCATGGCTAAAGAGATGACCTGAATGAGGGGATTGAGAAGAGATTGACAAAAAAAAAAAAAAAAAAGAAAGAAGGAAGTGATTGGATTTTGAAAAATGATATAGGAGGAGCGGACGAATGTTGCTTGGAAAAGTCATCACGGGACTGCTGCTGCTTCCATTTGCATCACGCTCAGCCCACTGTCATCTGAAAGACTTCACACAAAAACCTGGACCTCTCTAAGATCAACCAACCGTACTATTTGAGACATTTTTCAGGGCGCATCCAAAGATAAGAGGAAGAAAGGAAAGAGGGGCACCATTGAGAGGGGATCAACTAGCCGCACCATTCGGGATACACTTTCAGCACGCATCAGAAGAGAATAGGAAGAAAAGAAAGAAGGGCACCATTAAGCAGTCACACGATTCCGAGAGTGAGAGAGTACCATTGGAAGATTTTCGGAACAGCCACACGATGACGACAAGTAGAGAGGTGCAGTCGCACCATAGAGAAAAGGAAAAAAAATACATCCACGCACCATCAATTGTGGCTTCTGAACACGCTCCAAGTCAGATCATCAATTTTTAACAACTCACAAGTTAGTAATCTTGTTATTTTTATTTATTTATTTTCATTTGTTGAACTTTAAAGATCAAGTGATTATAGAAGGAGATTATGGCAGGCTATGATGGATTTAATGGCTTTTCTTGAACTAAAAAAAAAAAATATAATCAAATGAATTTAAAACAATATGGTCGGCAGTGAGAGGTGTTAGTGGGTGATGTTTGGCTACAATTCAAAAACTGAATGAGTGGAATAAATGCATGACCAGTGTGTAACACTGTAATGGCCTTAATTGATTTGTTTATTTATTTATGTATGAACGAAATGAATGTGTCTAACATAGATGTACGTTAATGGATATATTTTTAACTCTAAGAACTAATGGTATGAATTTTAAAAGGTGTGAAATGTGGTAGATTGTAAGATGTTTGTAGGATGTAGATTTGTGAATAAAATAAAATTTTGAATCCATAAAGGTATGTTGGTGACATGTTGGCTTTGAAAGAAACAATAATAAGAAATTGAAAAGTTGATTTGAAAATTCCATATGAGAATGTAGCTAGTTACAGAATATGTTAGTGGCATGAGATTGTTAAAAAAAAATTCCAATGAATGCATGTAGGACACGTGAGTGGCATGTTGTTTGTCTTATAAAAAAAATATCTAATGAATTTATATGAGATATGTCAATAATTGTTTGAATAAAATATAAATCAAGCTAGGATTATTAGTTGTTAGTTTTTTGAATATTTCTTTTATCTCAGTTATCATTATTATTATTGCTAATCTCGTGTTAATTTTTGTAAACATTTGTCTTGGATAATTCGGGATGATAGTTTAAAAATTAGATTTTTTATTTGTTTTAGATCATTTTGTGATGTTAATGAAAAGTTAGAATCTTTTGTAAGTTTTTAATTTTCAATAATTTGGATATTAATGAAAAGTTATATTGTGCTTAATTTTTAGTTTTGGATAATTCTTGATGATAATGGACAAGTTAGAATTTTTAAGTGTTTGGATAATTTTTTAGATAGTGGAAATTCTTATATATATATATATATATATATATATATATATATATATATATATATATATATATATATATATATATATATATATATATATTCTTGATGATAGTTTTAAAAATTATAATTTTGATTAGTATTAGTTTTGCTTCGTTCTTAGTTGGGAAGTTCATAATTTCATTCAGTTTAGTTTCAATTCATCTTTTAGTTTAGATGTTATCAAAATTCTAGTTTATTAGTTCAATTGGTTCCATGCTACTATTTTCATATCCTAAGTTTGTTAATTTTAATTCATGATACATCCTTTTAGTTTATAAGTTTTAGAATCCAAGTTGGTTAATTTATTTCATTTTGCATTGATATATTCATATTTAAAAAAAATAAAAGTGTTGACGCTATTTTGATTGATCCTGTTTTAGTTGATAGCTTTTTTTAGAATTTTAATCGGTTTGATTGGTATCATACAATTTGGTTCATGTTTTAAGATTGTTAATTTCAATTTTCTATTAATTCTATGCTTTAGAATTGTAGTCAATTAGCTTAATCTATCCTCACGTTATCATTTAGTGTTTAAAAATAGTTAATTTTAGTTTTGACTGATTTTATTTAGTTTATGTGTTTGTTTTCTTTTATTTAATTGATTAGTTTAGTCGATTGTAACTTTTTAGATTTATGAGTTAAAATCATCAATATTAGCTAATATGTGTTGTTTGTTTTGTTTTAAAAGTCAAATAATATTTAGCTCTTGATTGAGTTTGTCTTAAGTTTAAATGTTTTTAAAGTTCCAGTGCTTGTAAGATCTAAAAGGTTTCGGTTTGTCACTTTGGTCATCCTTTGTCAAATTCAATTTCAGAGGCCATTGGAAAATCATAAAGATCAGCCTCTACTTTCACCTTTATCATTTTTGTTGATTACTAAAAAAAAAAAATTATTTTGTAATTTCATTTTCTTTTGTTTTGCTTGGTATTTTGTTTATTATGTTTTGGTTTTTTTTTTTTCAAATTAATTTATTTTATTTTAAAATAAAATACTTTTCTCTAAATTTTCCTCATAAAAATATATTTAAAAAAAAAATCCAGTTAGAGTCCTTAGAATCCAAATCTCATTTTCTTAAAATAACATGCAACCATTTTTTTTTTATCGGTTTGCATCTTTCTTGGTTTTCAATGAAAATTTTGGTTTTGAATAAAACACAAATCAAAGCTTGTGATCCCAAATAAATGGGATGATTCTAGGGTAGATTTGTGTATACCAATTGGGGAATTAGTGAAACCCCTACATAAGAAATTTTTTCGAAACTCTTCCTTGCTACCAGTTTTCACTCAGACACTGACCCTTTAGATTTAAAATTCGTTTTAGAAACTTTGGAATATTTTTAAAAAATTTCCAAAACTTTTATGACTTTCCTCACTTCTTGAACTTGAACTTAAAGTTTTTTTTGAGTTATAAAGCCATTTTGGGATAGAAGATATAAATGAGTCTTTAGGGGGGCTCTATTTTCACCCAGTTCTAGACATCCGAGATCTTTTTGCAAAAATAAAATACCAGACAACTTTTTAAATTTGATTCAATATTTTTTTCTCAATTCTTGGCTTATTGAAATTGATCTTAGACACATAAATTATTAAAAAAAACATGCCTCTTTGAGGGAGATATGATTTTTCAAAGTTGTACCTACTGTGCATGATGGATTCTGGACATCTGATTAGCTAGAGTGTTTTAAAAATATTTTTGAGTATTATCTGACTTTGGATTTATTTTTTATATGATATAAACACTTTTAACTGTGTGATTTTTTTTAATGATTTTATGTGATCATTTATTATTTTTTTTAAATTCGTTTATGCATGTCACTTTTTTTCTTATCTAATCTAGACTTTGTAGAACTTTTGGGTGTCTTTGCTACAATTTGTCATTCGAATGAGTGTTTGGATTTTGGTATCTTGTTCTAGATATGTAAGAGTTTCTTCCTAAAAATGTTTGTGATTAAATTCCACTCCAAGACATTTTTTCAGAAATTTTTTTGTGATGATCCCTTTACTATATGCATGTTGATGGCTCAGTACTTGTTTGAATTTGTTATCTACTTTTGGAGTCATTTGACTTACTTTTGGTTTTGGAACTGTATATTAGACATAATAAATGTGTTATATAATATATACTTGTCCTAACCACTCTAACCTTTTCTTTTTTGAGAAATCTTATAAATTATGCATGTTATCCAGGTATGCTCTCTATCATTACTTTTCAGAATTCCATGAACATGCATGTTGTTGTGAGCCTTATTTATGCTTGATATGATCCTTAGGTGCTTAGATGTATGCTTGATTCGCTATGACTAAATACATGTTGTGTGTTATATTTCTATACTAACTTTGATGTTTTATGATAACGCTTGAGAAGCAGTTCGGGTACGCATCCTAACTCTCCTTTATTGTGATTTGATCTTGTTTGGCATGCTATTTTTTTAAATCACCTTAGTCTACCTAGATACCCTCAATCAACCAATTAATTGCCACATTCCCCTCAACTTAGTCAGTAGAGACCTTTATAGGGCTTAGAGGGGTGCTACCTCCTAGAGGTACCTTCCTAATAAGTAATCTAATCCCCAGACCTAGACTCGGGTTTTTCAAAGACACGCTTTTCCAAAAATTATGGAGTCACTTTTTTAGGGTTTTCTTTCTTGTTTTATTTTTCCTTTTAAAATAAAATAAAATAAGTGGCGACTCCGACTTTTTCAAAATCAAATTTTCACGAATAAAAGTGAGTCTCGCCGATCAAGTGGGGGCGCATGTGAAAAATGCGGGTCCACACTAGACTAATCAAGGGAAAGGTGAACATTGTTGAGAATGAAGCCTTTATTGAGCTATGGCATAAGCGGTTTGGTCACATAAGTGAAAAGGGACTTCAGGTTCTTGCCAGAGAGAAGTTTTTACCAGTTAAAGGTACATCATTATTACCTTGTACACATTGTCTATTTGGAAAGCAAATTAGAGTTGCATTTCGTAGATTTTCTTCACGTAGAAAACCGGATATTCTTGATTTAGTTCACACTGATGTTTGTACTATGCAAAGCAATACTCTTGGTGGTGCACTTTATTATGTGACTTTTATTGATGATCATTTAAGAAAGGTGTGGGCATATGCTTTGAAATCCAAAGACCAAGTACTTGATGTATTCAAAGATTTTCATGTGAAGATTGAGAGGCAAACTGGCAAGCAGTTAAAATATGTTAGAGTAGACAATGATGGTGAATATAGAAGGCCATTTGAGCAATATTGCAGAAGTCATGGCATTACTTTTGAGAAGACAGTTCCTAAGACCCCACAACAAAATGGTGTAATTGAGAGAATGAATAGAACCATCTATGATAGAATCAGATGTATGCTCTCTCATGCAAAATTGCCTAAGTCTTTTTAGGGTGAGGCCATGAGGACAGTCGTTGATTTGACTAATCTGTCTCCATCATATCCTTTAAAGGGTGATATTCCAGAGAGAGTTTAGACAAGAACATTTGTTTTTTTTAGCACTTGAGAGTGTTTGGCTGCAGGGCATGCATTTGTTCATGTTCCTAGAGACGAGTGGTCCAAGCTTAACAGCAAGACTAAACAATGTGTCTTCTTGGGTTATTCAAATGAAGAGTTTGGGTACAAGTTATGGGATCCAACTACCAAAAAGATTATAAGAAGCAGAGATGTTTTCTTCTTTGAAGATCAAACTATTGAAGACTTGGATCAGGTTAAGAAGCCAAAGCCTTTTAGTGAAGAACAGGTTGATTTGGGTCCAGTCTCTCTTAACTCTATAGAACATAATGAACACAAGGAATTTGTGCAAAAAGAACAGGTTGATATAGTTGACAGAAATGATGAGTCTGTAGTTGATGATGTAGAAGAAAATCCTATAGTTGAGAATGATGGCCCATAACAGTAACAGGAACAAGCTACTACAGAGTTGCCTACTAAAACAAAGTTAAGAAGATCTACTAGAGAACATCAACCTTCCAAAAGGTATACTAGTGATGAGTATTTGTTGCTTTCTGATGGGAGAGAGCCAGAAAGTTATCAAGAGGTTATGTTGCATGATGAGAAAAAATAGTGGTTAAGAGCTATGCATGAAAAGATGAAATCCTTGAATAAGAATAACACTTATGAATTGATGGAGTTGCTTAAGGGTAAGAGAGCATTGAAGAATAAATAGGTACTAAAAAGGAAGCCTGAACCAAACATATCACAGCTAAGGTACAAGGCAAGATTGGTTGTGAAGGGTTTTAGTCAGAAGAGAGGCATTGACTTTGAAGAGATTTTCTCACCCGTGGTTAAGATGTCTTCAATTCGAGTTGTGTTAGGCTTGGCTGCCAGTATGAATCTAGAGATTGAACAGCTTGATGCGAAGACTGTTTTCATCCATGGTGACTTAGAGGAGGAAATATATATAGAGCAACTAGAAGGGTTTACAATCAAAGGCGAAGAACACTTAGTGTGTCGACTGAAGAAGAGTTTGTATGGTCTCAAGTAGGCATCGAGATAGTTGTATAAGAAGTTTGATTTCTTCATGGTTGAGCATGGGTATGATAGAACTACTACTAACCATTGTGTGTTTGTACAGAAATTCTCTGATGGAGAATTTATTATTCTCTTGTTATATGTAGATGACATGCTGATTGTTGGTCGTGATACTGGTAAAATTGATAAACTAAAAAAGGAGTTGAGCAAGTCTTTTGAAATGAAGGACTTGGGGCCTGCAAGTTAGATTCTTGGTATAAAGATTTCTTGAGATAGGACTAATGGAAAATTGTGGCTATCTCAAGAAATCTATATTGAGAAGGTTTTAGACAAGTTCAACATGGGCAAGGCAAAACCAGTGAGTTCTCCACTTGGAAGTCATCTAAATCTAAGTTCCAAACAAAGTCCTTCAAATGAGAAAGAAAAAGAAGAAATGCAAAAGGTGCCCTATGCATCAGCCGTGGGTAGCTTGATGTATGCCATGGTGTGCACGAGGCCTGATATTGCTCATGCCATTGGAATTGTCAGCAGGTTTCTTTCTAATCCTGGCGAAGAACACTGGGTTGTAGTGAAATGGATTCCCAAGTATCTGAGGGGTACTTCTAAGACATGTTTATGTTTTGAGACTAACAAACCTATGCTTGTAAGATGCACAGATGCAAATATGGTTGGGGATGTTGATTTTAGAAAGTTTACTTCTGGCTATTTGATCACTTTTTCAGGGGAAGCAGTGTCATGGCAATCAAGGTTATAGAAATGTGTTGCTTTGTCAACCATAGAGGCTGGGTATATTGTTATCACTAAAACTATCAAGGAGTTACTGTGGATGAAGAAGTTCCTACAAGAATTTGGTCTACAACAAGAAAGGTATCTACTCTACTGTGGTAGTCAGAGTGTTATTCATCTCAGTAAGATTCCAACTGTTCACTCTAGATCCAAGCATATTGATGTGAGATATCATTGGATTCGTGATGCACTAGAGATGAAATTGATTTTCCTTGAGAAAATCCATACTAATGAGAATAGATCAGATATGATGACAAAACCAATATCTACAGAGAAGCTACAATTCTGTAGAAAACAAGTGGGTTTGGTAGAGCCCCTCACATAGTTGGGAGGGGAAGATTTGTTGGGCTCCCTCATATGTGAGGGAGTGGGCCCCATATTCTAGGGGCCCAAGTCAGTTACATTAAAAAAAAAAAACAAAAAACAAAAAGAAGCAGATTGGAAAAAGAAAAAAAAAACAGAGAGAAGAGAAGAGAGAGGAAAAAACACATTCGCCTAGATTTCATCAACAAGTCAATCCCGCTTAATATGTGGTCCGATCGAGTTGAAATTTGGAGGAGAGGTTTGAAACTTGAATAGCTACAATCTGAACGGTAAGATTAGATTTTGAGCTTGGGAATTGGTGTTACTGTCCGTGAACAGTAACAACATTTTTTGGGTATACTTTCTCCAATTTTCTTTGTTTCTTTTGCCAAGAGATATTGTATAATCCAAGGCTATATGTGGTCTTGATATATTTGGTAGCCTCTAGAGATTATTCTAGAGAAGACAAGTGTAACCCATTACTGTTAACAGTGGAAGTTTGAACTGGACTAGGTCTCATGGTTTTTTCCTTCGCATTGGAGGGTTTTCCACGTAAAAATTTTAGTGTTTGATTTATTTTTTCATTGCATGAGTTTATTTATTTATTGCTACTAGTTGCTATTACCTATTTAATTTTACACAAATAAAGGGTAGAAAAATCCTGGTATTTGTTGGAATATTGTGAATTCACCCTAACAATATATAGTTCTAACCCAGACCTTAAGTCGAAGCTGGAATCAATTCACCAGCTAGAAAACTGCAAGAATTGGAATCCAAGGAGAAATCAGTCAATGAAATTGGAGGAGTGGTTCAGCTTTGTGCTATATGTGAATCAAGGGAAAAAAATTATTAGCTATTATAAAATTTTTTAAAATTTTGGATTTTCCTTTATTTAAAGTAAAATAAAAATTACGAAAAGGAAAAAGGTAATATTGGAAAAGCATATTGTTTTTTTTTTACAAAAAAAAAAAAGTAAACTCAAAACAATATTAATATAAAAGAAAAATACATAAAAATGAATGTTTTTCATCAAGAACACATTTAAGAAATAAAAAAATAAAAACTAAAATTTTTTTATTAAGTCAAATGCTCAACATTTTACACATATCTTAAAAAAAAAAATAATAATAAAAAGGAAAAAAAATAGAATAAAATAATTAAACAAAACATAAGTTACCAAATTAGAAATAATTCTTTTTTTCTTATTTGTGAACCTGATTTCCTTTTATGAGATTAAAAAAAAAAAAGATTAAAAAATAATTATTTTAAAGAAAAAGGTATGTATATGTTTTTTTAAAACAATGAAACTTAAAATATAATAAAGATAATTTTAAGAAAAAAATCCATGATAAGTACATGTATTAAAATAATTCAAGACTCAAAACTATATTAATATAAGGAAAAAAAATAAAACATGATTTTTATCGAAGCATCTTTTCATGAGAAATAAAATTATTAAAATCCATAAAAATGAAATGAGTTTACAAAAGAAAAAAAATAAACATTGAAGATGGTGGTTGTGAAATTAAGCACCGGGAAATTATATTTGCATATACTAAAACTCTTTTGCATTTACTCTTTTAATTAAATCTTTTAATACAAAATTGTCTTTTATTGAAATCTCTAAGTACCATTTATCACAATTTTGCTCTTAGAAAATTGTGTTTCTCAACAAATAGATAAGCAAATAATCATATACAATGATATTACAAAGGTATAAATTATATATATATTTATTTTTTCATTCGATTTCTTGGGAATGGAAGTAGAGGTCCTGCAGTCTTACAAGTTCCACGTCCGAACTTTATTTAGTTGTTACCTCCTCAATATTCTTTTAAGTGTCCTGCATTGTACAACCAAGACATTACTAGGATGTCTAACCTTCCAAGTCTAGTCATAACAAATTAACTTTTTTTTTTTTTTTTGTTTCTTCATTTACATTGCACATTTTCACGGGTTTTTTTTTATTTCTAAATCGCTTCTAAATATTTTCTAATTATTTTTCAACTATTTTTATAAGAAGTTTTTTTGTCAAAAATTATGTATGAATAAACCTTAAAAGATATCTCTGTTGTATGTTATATGGATTCAAATAAAATATATAAAAATATTCAAATTAGCTATGAATATAACTATAATAGTCTTTTGACATCAAATAAGTTCCAAACAAGATGAGTTTGTAATTTGGGTTTGTAATTGGGAAGAAGTATATTGGAAGAAAAATGAAGAAGAAGATGTGTTTAGGGAGAGAGCGTTTAGGAAGAAAAAGGAAGAATGTTTTTGGGTATTTTTAAATTATAGGTACATATATTAATGGATATGTAATAGGGTAAAGAGAGCGTTGATGCACGGAGTACATGAGAACACAGAGGTGTGTTAGTCAATAAAAGCCCTGGTAAGTCTATAGATTCAATAAAGATACCTTGATCCATCTGGCTCATTACTTCAACTAGTCCATTGTTCTTTGAATGGATCTCTTATCGAAAAGAAATTATCATGATATAAATAATAGAAAAGAAAAATGTCATATTATTTTACAGACAAAATTGACCTTTTAAAAAAAATGTAGTAGAAAAGAAATAATGGGAGGAAAATAAAAACTTTTAGAAGATACAAAAGGCCTCAAACTTGATTTTGACATCTCAGCCATACACCTATTCAAAATTATAGAAGTCAGAAGTTTCATAACAGACTGATCAATTCTTCTTCAAAGATCAAATCAATTCTAGATTTGATTGAATTGTTACTCCACTCCAATTTTCTCTATTTTGAGTTGTATTATGGTAAGTCAAAATATATCCCTCTAAAGTTGTGGGCTCAGACTACTAGCAACCCCTTAGTTCTCCAAAAACCACAATTATTTCTATCAAGCTTATTGCAGATTGAATGTTGAAGGAATCTGTAGTATTGAAGCCACTACAAAAAATTGGTATAAACCAGGCTATTTGCCTTTTTACTTCAAGCCACAGTTTCAGCAAAAATGCAGAATATGCATGACTATTCATAATCAAATAGTACAGTTTCCAACAGAAAAAATAAAGTACATAGAGTAGGTGAAAGTCACCAGATCCTTAATTATAACCAGATGTTTCAACCATAAAATGCCTACATAGTGCTGCAAGCATCGGCAATGGCAACTCCAGCGTCAAGCGCCTCAAATGCTACCGTCACTTTCTCCTGCAACTCGACATAAATTAAGGATGTATTAATCCATGTTTGGCAAATTCAAATCTCTGGCTTCTTTTTTATTCCCTCATCAATCTAATATTTGAAGCACCATCAAAAACAAGATTTTAGTGTTAAGTGATTTCCTAAATTCACTTTTCTATTATATATACAGCTTAACACAAAAGCATGACTTTTGTTGTTTAAGACACTACAACTTAAACAATAAATCAAGTTTAAAGAAAAGCAAGTTGTGGCAAAAGGGTCTTGAGCATGTAGTAAAATATGGTTTCAAAAGTGCAATAAGTTTTAAAATTTACATTTTATTGTGGATATTTGTAATTATGACCAAAATAGAGATGCCAAAGATTTAAATAATTTTATTTATTTCGACATAAAAGTCAACTTGTAACTAAGGTGAGGTTTGGAAATATTTTTCTTCAAAAATAGAAAAAGTTAATAACTTCTATGTAAAAAGTAGAAATTCTTATGAACTTATCTTAAAAAGGAAAATAATTTGCAAAGAAAAATTAAGAGAAAAATTTTCAATTATTAGTAAGGTTAGTCTTTTATAAGCATTTTTACAACGGTGTATTGTTACTCAATGTGGGGTTTGATAACAATGCGAGCTTCCCCAAGGGCCAAAGAGGAATGCGGTACTCCAATGGTATATTTAACATTTTATTTCTAGGAGCTTCATTAAAAATATTTGTTTTTTTATATAAATAATAATTAAATATAATAATATAGATTTAAAACAAATAAAACATGAAATTACATTAGATTTATGTAGTTTTATCAAATAATAAATCTAATTTGCTTACTAACCTACAATCGAAAAATAAAGTTGTTAACAACTACAAAAATATGGCTTTGAAAGTGCACTTAGCATAGTCACTTGTTTTCAATTATTTAAGGTTGCATGTTCTCATTAATCTATCACGTAATACCTAATAAAATATATATGAATGAATGAAATCTTATTATGATATGATTAAACCAATTGCTTTTTCCATAGTAACAAGCAAAAGTAACAAGGCAGGCTTGGTTGGTGGATATATAGACGAGAATATTCTTTGGTTCACCAATACGTGACATGGAAGATTAATGTTTCGTTCAAGTTAAACTTTTAGAAGAAATGGCACCTTTCTTTGATTGAATGTGGATTAAATCCATAAGGATATATAATTTGATTGACATATGAAAAGATAAAAAAAGGGAAAGTAAGTTTTGACTTACTAATTTGAAAAAATATTATAAAAAAAAGTACCTCAATTTTATTTTTACCTATTTAAAAATATTTTAAAATATATGCACTTTTTCACAAGTCGGTAATTATTTCCTAAAATGATCTTTTATTTATCAGGTTAATAATGTCAATTAATAGTTTTTTTTTTAATTGTGAGAACTGATTTGAGATTAATAAAATAAAATAAAAATTAAAAATTAAAAATACAATTAAAACTAAAAAAATTTAAAACTAAAAATATAAAAATAAAATATTAACTTTCAATTTGCTAAATCACACTAGTAGAAAATATAGATTCAAGAAAAAGTAAGAAATACAATAGAAGTCACTATTTCATTTATTATTATTATTTTTTTTTATGTTTTTTGGTTTTAATTGTATTTAATTTTTAGGTATTTTAATTTTAATTGTATTTTAAATTTTAAATTTTCTTATGTTATTGTTGATGTCAACAAACAAAATTTTTATTCAATTTTATTAAAAAAATATAAGAAGATTTGTGGATTTATATAATACAGAATATAAAATCATTATTAATTAGAGAATTAGAAAGATTTTATTTATCTTGAAGATCTTGAAATTTTTTCAAAATCATCTGCATATCATATTATATAATAAAAAAAATTATAAGATATTCATTTGTAAGATACTTTTATCACATTAAAATGATAAATTAATTTTTTTTAATAATTTTATTTAATATTATCAAGTAAAAAGATATTTTATGAAATAATTATCTAATTTATGAAAAAGTGCATCTATTTTAAAATATTTTTATTTATAAAAAAAATTGAGGTTTCTTTTTCTCTATTTTTTAAAGTTAGTGAGTTTTCCTGATATAAGAAAGCCAAAAATTAATAGTCATCTTAAATGGGGCTTAAGATTCATGTAGATTAAGGGAAAAAAGCCTCTAACAATAATAAGGTTTTTCTTAAAAATCAATTAACAAACCTAAAATCTCAAAAAATAATAATAGTAATAGAAAAAATTAGGCTTTTAAGAAAATAAATGAAGGAAAAAAAAAAAAAAAAAAAAACTTACAGACTTCCCTCCCTTCAAGCTGGAACTCCCTCGAGAAGTTGGCTGTATTAAACAAATCATTTGTATTAATAAAACTTATAAACAGCCCACACTTTGAGTTAAAATTGACAACAACCTTAGTATTAAAATTCAAGTGTTTTAAATTGTCTTTACTAGTGTTATCACAAACCAAATTCACAAAAGCCACTCAATGAAAATGCAGCAATATTTTAATTATATTCTTTTAAAAATGTTGTTATTTAACTCAAAAGTTGACTGAGGTGAGTTTGGTGTAATTTACACGGGAGAATTATGTTTTGATGGGCCAATTTGGGAATAATAACATTTTCGGAACCCAACTTTCCATAATGCAAGATATGTCCACTGTTTGGAAAAATATTAAAGGAAACATGCATTCTGGTCTGAGGTGTTATTTCATACCGAAAATACCCCTCCATTGTTCATCGTCCCTGTGAAAGGTCCCGATATTTCCTACCAGCCCACGCAGGATGCAAAATCTGTCCAATTTTTTTTTTTTAAAAAAAAAAAACATAAGATGCTATTTGGTAATCTGATCATGATTTGCAGGCAAAGGTTGGATTTTTCAGCATGGCTCAAAAATCGTGGATTTAGGGTTTGTGAAATTTAAATCCAATGGCCCAAAATCAAAGAGAACCCTAGATCAGATCAAGAAAACACATGGAGGAAAAAAAAAGGCACTTTTTTTTTTGTTTTTCTTGGGGGTTTTGCATGGATTTTGTCGGAAATCAAACGAGGATGAATTTTCCCGGAAATCGAATGGGGGATGGATTTTCTTGGGAATCAAACGGGGGTTGCAAAAAAAAAAAAATAATAACTTGATTAGATTAGTACCTGCGAGGATTGAGAATGGCAGAGGAAAAAATAGGGCTTTTTTTAGGGATTCTCTCGTCTGGAGGCCAACTTCAGAAAAGGGCCTCGGAAATCAAACGAGGATGGATTTTCTCGGAAATCAAACGAGGATGAATTTTCCCGAAAATCGAATGGGGGTGGATTTTCTTGGGAATCAAACGGGGGTTGCAAAAAAAACATAATTCTCCCAATTTACTAATTGGCTCATGTGATGTAACAACTATGAGTTGACTTTTGAAGCTCTCTATATTTTTAAAGAAATATTAATTATTACAACTAATCACTGACTTACATCTCGAATGGAATATAATGAAGAATCTGGCTAACATTGATATATTATCAAAAAATTTGGTGCATAGCTTTCTATAGGAGGCTGTCCGTGAATATTCAATAGATGGGGAATGAAATATAGAGGTGGGTAAGTGGATGGGATGGATATTATTTTACCTGACTCATATTTGTTTGTCCGTGTCCTGCCATGGTCATCTTCCTCTTGTGCGTCAACAAAGTGTAGTTATCTAAAATGGCTGCGTTCTGGTGACTGAACCTTTTGCCGCGGTAACACGCAGAGCAAAGATCGAATGTGTTATGGCCGCTTTCATAGCAGTTAAGGCAAGTGAAAAACAAACCCTTCAAGAAAATTCCACACCCATCACAGAAAGGTCTACCGCTTTTAATTATATAGAAGAAGGTGAGAACTTCGTAGAAATCCAGAGACCCATTGCCGTCACGGTCAACTGCCCGGTAAAAGCTGGGATTATCGAACAACCGGTAGCCCCTGCCCCTGAGGAAGTTGACGAACTCCTGGATGCTCACTGTCCCGTCTCCATCAACATCCAAGGTTTGGAAAAATGCCCATGCCAATTGCTTCTGCTCTTGAGTTCCAGCTTCGTAATAGGCTAACGCAGCCTCTCGAATCTCTTCCATCTATCTCACACTTCACTCTTGTGGCTTGCTTCTGAGTTATGAGTGGTGAAGGACGTTCCATCTTATATAACATATATATATAAAAGAATTCTCATTACAAAATATTCAAGAATAAAAAATATAAAAAAAAAGTAAATTTTTTTAACTTCTTGTTATTTTTTATCTCAAGCTTGTCCATGCTTAGATCTTGATTTACCACACCATTGTTGTCTCTAGAAATGCTTCAGTTTTTTTTTGTTGTTGTCGTGCTGGCTGGACCAGTGCCAGTAAATGAACTCAGACCTATTCAACATTGTTTGCTAATGCAAGTTGCAGGCTGGTAGCTGAGAAGTGTTTTTCAATCCAAATCAAGTGTGGAAAATTAATGGGTCAAGGAGGGAAAATTCCAAGTACGTGGGAAAGAACCAGCAGAACCGACGACACGTTAATTTGACAGGTACTCACATTTTACTAATTCATTAAGATATTTCTTTGTTTGCCCAAAAAGGGGTACAGTAAAGAAGTGATTGACCAATGCCAATCTTCAATATTTTCATTGCAAAATTATTATTATTATTATTATTATTAAATCAAAGGTTGACTGAAAAATTAACTAATATTTGTGTGGTCTGGGTGGGGAAAATTCGGAGTAAGGTAGTTAAGATTTCTTTCCAATCCAAATAAGAGGTTGAGGCAAGTTAGGGAAATTAATTAACCGATTAGGGGCGAATAATTTGGAAAGGAATCCACGGGCACAACACGTTATAATTCATTAAGATATTTCTTTATTTTCCAAGAAAAAAAAAGGGGTACACTGAATGCCAATCTTCAAATATTCTCATTGTAAAATTATTATTAGTAGTAGTAGTAGAAGAATGAATAATTCCAAGCAAGGTGGAAAAAAACAGGTCAACATAAAAAGACTTCTTGTTTCTTTCCGTTAAAAAAAAAAAAAAAAAAACCTTCTAGTTGTCTGATTCCTGGATTATTGTTTGCATAATTTCACATCATCTTTGATACTCTTGACAAGTTGCATTAATTCATTAAGATATTTCTGTGGTTATGCTGAAGAAGGAATTGACAGTGTCAATCTTCAAATCTTCTCTTTTGTTATTACTTTTTAGAGTTCTGTTTTTTATTTTATTTATTTTTTAATTTTTTATACTTTTTTCCACAGGTCTACTAGAGTTTGATATCTTTCTCCAAACATGTTATACTTCCACTTTGTTTGTATCCTATCCACTGGCCGTGAGCCAGTCTAGGCCAGGGGAGCATAAGCCCCCCCTCAATTTTTAATTTACATAACAATATTTATTAATTATTTTTCAAAAATAAAAAGTAAAAAAAGAAAGAAAGAAAATATGCCCCTTCTAAAAAATTATAAATGTTAATTGTCTATTTGAATATATTTTCTATACTCACATTAAAATAATAATAATAATAATAATAACAATGATTTTAAAAACTTTAAAAAAAAATAAAAAATTGATGCATGAAAATCACTTAAAGTGATTTTTAAAGTCATAAGATAAATTTCTGTACAAAATGTTGGATTTTTATAAATAAAGGGTTAAAATAGATGAAATACAACTATATTTGTAAATTTATTCATTCTCAATTTTCTTTTAAAATAATTCTTTTTTTTTAATAAATACCTTTTGCTATTTCAAATATTTATAATATATTTTTTTTAAATTATTATTTTTATAAAAAAAAATAAAGAAATAAGGTCAAAAATTGATAAAAAGTTGAATTTTTAATATTGAATTTCTAATAATACTTTTAATTAAATAGCCCTCAAATGAAAAACATGATTATTTTTATGTGAAACCCGGAATTTTTTAAGTTATTAAAAATATTATTGTAGACCCCAAAATTTGTCCAAATTTTATTTTTACATTAATTTTGAGCCCAATTTTATCAATAAATTTTAAATTCCAATTATATGTATTTTTTAGCCCATTCACCATTTAATAGCTTTTATTATTATGTATATTATTTTATTTTATTACTATTACTTTTATTATTATTATTATTATTATTATTATTATATATTTTTTTTTCTCCTCTCTCCTCTCTTCCTACTCCCCAACCACCCCACCCACTCCTTCTCTCTCATCCCATACACCTCACCACTGGTCATCATCCTATATCTCATTTATTTATTCCCCCCCCCCGGCTCCCCGGCACCCATTTTTTTTCCTTTTCATTTTTTTTTCTATTTTTCAATGTTTTAAAAACCGGACCGGACCGGCCGGTCCGACTAGTCCGATCGTCGACCGGTCACCATTCCGGTCCGGTCTGCCCATTTAGCCCGTAGAGAGGTTGAGCCGGAATCGAACGGCTGAACCGGCGATCGGACCACCGAAACGGACGAACCGGCCGGTTCCCTTCGAACCATCCGACTCAATCTTTTTTTTTTTTCTTTTTTTTCCTCCCAGCATCCGCGTGACTGTTCCCATGTTCGCCGATCACTGGAGTGTCGTCCCTCTGGCAGCAGCCCCCGCGCGTTGGAAAGCCCTTCCCCGAAACGCTGCAAAGCCCCGTCGCCGGCCACTCAACCCCCCTCCCCCGCGGCTGTTCCCATTGTCGTCGGCAGTGTTTGAAATATCGAAAAATTTTGGCGATATTTCTCAAAAATCGTGGAGTTAGGGTTTGTGAAATTTAAATCCATTGGCATAAAAACAAAGAGACCCCTAGAACAGATCCGGAAAACACAAGGAGCAAAAAAAATAGCAATTTTGTTGGTTTTCCTTGGGAATTTTGAACGGATTTTCTCGGAACTCAAACGAGGATGAATTTTCCCGGAAATCAAATGGGGGATGGATTTTCTTAGGAATCAAACAGGGGTTGCAAAGAAAAAAATAAAAAATATGATTAGATTAGTAACTGCGAGGATTGAGAGTGGCAGAGGAAAGTAGGGCTTTTTAGATTTTACCTTTTACTTTTAGGGATTGTGTCGTCTGGAGGGCACCTTCAGAGAAAACTGAAAAGGGCTTCTTTGCCTCGAGTGAGAGAATTCTTCCGTATAAATAATTATTAATTATTAATAATTCATCTTAATTTTTATTGAATCAAAACCGTGGCTGTGTGGCTTGAGTTCAATGCATGCTACCATTGGACTCTTTGATAATATATATTTAATTTAAATTTGTTAAGGTTATCATTAAAAAAAATCTAATTTTAATTATTTTATTTTAAATTATATTTAATCTATTAATAAAAATATAAAAAATAATATTATAAATTATATTTTTTTTAAAAATTTAATAATATATAAAAATATATATTTATGACGTCACCGGTTCAACCGCGGTTCGACCACCGGTCCGACCAGTGAACCGTGAACCGGTAACTTTTCCGGTTCAATGACCGATCCGGTTCTGAAAACATTGCTATTTTTCCTCCCCAACTTCCCACACTGCCACTCAACTCCAAGCCTACGCCATTCCTAGTGCCCTTCATCCCCCATTTTTTTTATAAAATTTTATTATTATTATTATTATTAGTATTAGTCTTATTATTTGTTTATAAAAAAAAGTCATCAATCTCACTATCACCGATAGGGTTGCCGGCCGGTGACCCCTCCAATTTTCTCTTATTCTATTATTATTATTATTATTATTTGTTTCTAAAACAAGGCCATTAATCTCACTATCGTCGGTAGGGTCGTCGGCCAATCGCCGCCGGCTAGCCCTGTCGACCGGTGACCTCTCCAATTTTCTCTCATTCTATTATTATTATTATTATTATTATCATCATCATCATCATTATTATTATTGTTATTGTTATTGTTATTGTTATTGTTGTCATTTTCTTTTATTTTAATATTAATTGTTGTTGAAATTGGGCTTGTATATTTGTGTTTATTTGTGAGCCTTATATTTGAATTTTATTAATTAGTATGAGATTTATGTTAATTTGTTGTTGGTAAATTAATACGAAATTTTGGTTAATTTGTTATTAGAGAATTAATATGAAATTCGGGTTAATTTACTGTTGGTGAAATAATTTGGAATTTGTTAATTTAGGCTAAATTAGTTGATAATTTATATGGTTATACTCATTTGAATGATTTAAATTGGGATTAATATAAATTGGGTTAATTTTGGTTGTGTGTATGGTTTGCATATTAAATTTGGGCTTGGATTATGAGATATTAAATCTAGGCCTAATTGAATTTATTTTGATTTATTGTACTTGGGCTTGATTAATTGTGCTTATATTTTGGTAATTAATTGAGAAATCTTGCACTATGATTATTGACATGTGAGATATTTTTGTTGGGGTATATTTGCTAATTTGGGTATATTTTTTTAATTGGTGAAATTTATTGGGCTAATTTGAAATTGGAATTTGGGTTTGAATATTGTTTGAGATTTTGTATATCTCTAGATATTTACATCTGTGTTATTCTTGTTTTTGCATGGATCCACTCTGCAATCTTGTTGGTTGAGTACGAATTGATGATACGTGGAGCTTGTTGTAAGTTTATTTGGATACATATTTTATTTTCCACTTTTATTTGGTTTTATTTTTATTAGTTTGTGTAAATTTTTGTTTCGTATGTATTTATTGAGTGTGTACAGAATTGAACATCAAACAAACTAAAAATTTTATTTAAATGAGAGGAAGAAGTCAGTAAATGTGTTTTAATAAAACAACAATTTTAAAATATTATTTTTAATAAAAGAAAGTTTTTTTTATTTATAAAAATTTAGAAAAATGCATTTAGAAAAATCCAAAAGAAATGTTTTTAATGGAATTTGAAAATTTTTTTAAAATAATATTTGTCCAAAAATTTCTTTGTTTAACAAAAATTGTCCAAATATTGTTTTATTAATAAAGTTGTCCCAAAAATTAATTTTTAATAAAATTGCCCAAAATTTTTTTTTTTAAAATAAATTCTTTTTACTTAATTAAAATTAGATTAAAAGTCATTTTTAGAAATAGATAATTAATTAATTTATTTTTATTTTTATTTTTTCCTTTTAATTAAACATTCTTTTGTAAATAAAGTTATGTCTTTTAAAATAATTTATATAAATCACTTTTCTTAAATGAAATCCAATTGAAATATTTTTGTAAATAAAATTGTAAAAATTCATTCTTTTTTTTTTAAAACAAGTAAAAATAATTTTTGTGCCCAAATTGAAATTTTGTAATAAATTCTTTTGATACAATAAGTGTAAATAGCTTTTTTTTGAAAATTAAATACAAATGAAATTGAGAAAATAAATTGATTCTTTTTATAAGTAAATAAATTGAAATCACTAATTCAAAATCATTTTTAATAAAATCCAGCTGAAATTTCTTTAAAACTTTTTTTAATATCTTTTATTTATTTAATTCAATAAATCATTTTGCATAATTTTCTTACTATTTATTTTGTGTATTTTTTTTAATTAGATTTCATCATTATTTTAGTGTATATTGATTTCCATCATGACTTATACATTGATTATTTTTCTTCGTATCCATAATTGATTAATTAATTGTCATAATTCCCTTAATTCGTTTAGTAGATGCCATATGTATACGGGCTTAGAGGGGTGCTACGGCTCACCACCGTACCTTCCCAATAAGTAACCTAACCCCCGGATCCAGATTTGGTTTTTCACAGACCTGTTTTTCCTTCAAGAGTCACACTTAGAGTTTTCTTTCTTATTTTGTTTTTCCCTTAAAAAAAAATAAAACAAAAATAAGTGGCGACTCCAAGTCTTTTTCTAAAAATCAAATTTTCACCAAACAAAATAAAAAGACAAGTTTTCACCATCGAGTGGGAATGCATCGAGCAAAATGCGGGGTTCACAGTCATGTTAGATTTGTAATTTCAAGAGGACATGTATGCTTTTTAATCATTAAAAAATGGAAAAAAAAAAGCAGAAATAAAGAAAAATAAATCTCTTAATTCTTTTTAATCATTAAATTTAAATTCTTAATTTTTTTTTTATTTGGTTATGTGATTTTTTTTTTATTGATATTTCTTCAATAAAGCTTCCTCACTTTCAATTAATTTATATTGTATATTTTTATTTTTTAATATCTAAAACATAAAATTATGTAATTAGGTTCTGTTATTTTTTATTTTCGAAAACCAAAGAAGGAAAATGTATCCAAATATGCATTTGAAATTCCTATTTGTATTTCATAATTTTTCTTAATTGCCCCACTCTAACACCAAATATTTGTGGCTCTGCCACTATTCCTACCTTCGTTTCCTATATTATATTAGTGGCCAAGCTGAACAAACTTTGAGAGGTGAAAATTTGTCAAGACTTTCATGCTCGTGTTAATTTCTTAATTTCTTAAGCAACAGAGTTAACATGAATAGATAACATTATATGTGACCATATATAATATAGTTTAGTAGAGAGGATGTGAAGAGGCCCTTTTCCATTTTTTTCTACTCTCAAATGGTTTGACGTCTAGCTTTCTAACAATTTAACATCTTTCATGAAAAGACTTTGTCTACTTATCTCTTTCCATAATAAAATTCAATCTAAAAATTGGTTAAAAGTAATTTAAAAAAATAATAATTTATATTTACCTTTTTTTTCTTTTACTCTTTGTTATATCTAGCTCTATTTTAAAAGGTTGAAAGATAGTGAAATTAAATAGTTTTTTCATGGCATACTTCTTAGACATCATTTATATATCATTAATTGTATTAAGATTTTAAGTGTTTCTTAAGATAATTAATTTATTTTCTTCTTTAGTATTGTTTCTAATTATTATTAATTGTTGGATCTTGGCCAACAATTTCCTTCCTAAGTAGTTTTTCCTCCACTCCACTGTGAGACAAACCTGCAAAAAAGGTGTGATCGAATCTTTGTCCGGGCTAACCTCTCTGAAGGCTAAAGTTAGGGAGTGTTTTTGGCCTAGTACTAACTATTGGTAATGCTCAATAATTGATTATTGGTAAGAGTTGATTATTTATGACATGTAACAGTTACCTATCTTAACCGTTCCATTTATGGTGCCTAGTTGTCTGAGTGTATGTCATTTGGATAATAAATTTTGGTTGGGTGCTGTGTTGCTCAGATGGCTCACTCGAGTGGGACTATCCGAGTAACCAACTACTCTAGCGCCCACAATGCCCTTTTTTCTTAGCTTAGTCCATTTGGACTTGTGCCAGGGCAAGACTTTATTTGGAAAAACTTTGCGTTTCACATGACTGAAATCACTGTGGCGCTCATTAAAGTTTTTGAAAATTCAAAAAGACAAATTTTCAATCCTTAGGGCATGTGTCACCATTACGTGATATGAGGGACCTATCGTTAAGTTTGTCATCAGACGACGTAATGCAGGAGATGCCTCGATTGATGTTCCCATTGCCACCATTTATACCTTTATTCTTCCCCAATTTTACAGTTCTGGCTGCAATTGCTTACTTTTTTAACTCTATGCGCTTTCTTGTTGCTATAAGTTCTCTATCGGAGTCATCACCACCATTTTCTCGTCGACACTGACAAGGTTAGTTCTTGCACCCTCTTTCCTCCTGACTGGTTCAGTTTTCATTTCTAGACTTTAGGCTTCTTGGAGCATATGCTTGCATGTTCAGATGAGAACTTCTGCTTTGCTTCTCTTTTTAGACCTCTCCATAAGTTTGATTCTCAAAACCCTTGCAACCAATTAGTTTTAGGGTACTTTTCTTGAGGGGTTAGGGTTTGTTCCTCTTCGTTAGTGTCTTTATGCCTTAATTTCCTTGGAGTTTAGGTTCTACCCCCCTTGGTCAACTTCTTGCATTTCCTTGCACAGGATTTTGCTTGTTCAACCTCATTCTTATCTCAAACTTCTAATCACATGGATAGACGGAGATTAACCTCAACAAGTGGAAGGACCCAATGGCGTAGGATGAGGGTTTCCCACCCTAAGCACTTTAGGGACCGACCTGTGGGTGAACTATCCAAAGGAGAGTTCAGGGCATGTTTTCAGATCCCTGATTCAATCAACATCTAACTTACTCGGGATGATAATAGTCAACCAAGTAAGGGCCTTCCTTTCAATACCATTCACTTCATAAAAGAGCAGTTTGTAGCGGGTCTTCGACTGCCTATCCTGTCCCTAGTGAAGCAGTTTTCATAGTATTCAAAGATTCCACTTGCTGACATTCACCCAAACATCAAGAAGATCCTTATGAGATGTAGCATGCTAACCTACTTTATCAGTTGGACTTATCCCTGCTTGAGATCCTGCTTATCTATACTATATCAAGATGAGCACTCGGGAGAGATTCATCCTGTCCGCTCACATATGTCTTTATAAATGGTCATAGGCCTACCTGACTTGAGCAAAGGGTAGGTGAAAGGCAATGTGATAGTGTCCAATCGTGGAATGGTGCTATTAATGGATTGGATCACAAATTTCATCCAATTCACCGCCTTAATACTCCAAGTAATGATAATAAGAATTTTCTTTCCATGTTTCATGTCACGCCCCAAGACCCACTCCAAGGGCGTGACAGTCATTTCACACCTCAAACCCGAAGGCTTAAAATGTAACTTAACCCAAACAATCATATTGTAACTGGAAGTAACCAATTACCAAAAACCTGTTCAGAGTAGCGGAACAAAATTCTAAAATCTTTAAACTTAACTTTAAAACTAAGAATCCATCAACCAAGATCCATTATCCAAACAGATTCCAAACTCAAATAAATCAAGTGCTTACAAGTTTTCATAATCTCCAAATCTCAATTTCAAACTTATCAAAAAAAAATTTAAAAGCTCAATATCTAAATAGCTTCCAAAAACCAAATAATCCAAATGAACATAAACTTATAAGTTAACAATGTCCAAATAACATCCTAAGCAAAATCCTAATGATGACCATTCCCCGACCCAGCCATCACTCCTCGCCCGAACTAAGGGTACTTGAAAAGTATTCAACAAATAGGAATGAGCTCAAAGCCCAATAAGAAACATTAATGCAGTCCATAGATCAAATATTTCAAGTTCACTTGCAAAATAAGAGATATTATAACTAATTATTTTCATAAACCTTTGAGTCAATTTTGCCAATACATTCAAAACTTTTAATTGTACACTTTCATTTCTAATTCAAGCATTTTCATATCAAATTCGATCAAAACATTCAAATTATTTTTTTACTCTGGTCATCAAATATCAAATAGTGCCCAATTAGGCGGGACTTTTCAAATAGGTGGTTGATTACTACTCAAAAAGTGCACTTTTATAGCTTGAAATTAACTATTTTAAACACTTTTGAGTAGTAGTTAATACATTTTAACTCAATTGGCACATTAAGGACCTTTGCAAGTGTCACTAATCAGTTTTTGACAAGTTTTGGTGTTTTTTGTAGCTTTTTTTTATCATTAAAACAAGCCAAGAATGAAGGAGAATTTTGTGCAACCCTTGGCAATAGGTTTCCAAGCCAATCAAGAGATGCAAGGAATAAAAATAGAGAGAGAAATCCAATATGAAGCAATTTCGCATGCTATGCGAAATTCAAAAGGAGAGCAGCTGCAAGACAAATTTATTCAAAAGGAGAGCAACTGCAAGAAAAATTTAGAGCATTTCTTGGAGTCTATTATATAAATACTATATATCGTTTCGAAGCTCGGGAAGTCAGGAGTCTAACGCTTTAAATGGTGTGCAAATTGGAGCTGAAATGAAGAAGTTATGGCCATTTGAAGACAACTGCACGAAGCTGGAGGGTCATTTCGCAAGCTTGCGAAACTGAGGAAAATGAATTTCACAAGCCTTGCGAAATCTTCTTGTGTAATCTTCAGATATTTTTGCACTGACTCAATTAGATTTTTATCTCAAGATATTTTGTGCAATTACCTATTTTCTCCTTGTAATCAGCTAAAGATATTTTCTAGATATTTAGGATATCTAAGGGGAAGTTAAAAATATCTCTCTAGATATTTCTTAGAAAATATCTTTTGTATATATCTCGAAAGAAATTCTAGAGAAGGTGGTGGGTAAATTCTCTTAGTAAGAAATACACATAGCTTTGCTCTGTCTTAGCTACTCATTTTGTATTTCTTTTCTTTCTAACCAAACATCCTCTAAGGCCTTAGAGGATGAGTGGCCAGGCTTTTTGTTTCTTGGACAGAAGGAAGCTAGGTAAGGGATCCAGATCCAAAAGTGGGAGTTTTCCTTGTTTCAGTTTTAAATGAAGAGAAGTTGTGACCCATTAATGGTTTTTATTTTTTTAGTTAACTTAAAATCCCTTAAAATCACCTGGGCCAACACTTGGTAATCTTTTCGGACTCCATCCATTGAGATCCATTAGTTATCTCTTGCGAGCCTCTGGGAGGTGGTTTAAAGGTAGGATTACCTAGAATAGCCAACAAGCTTTTCGGACTCCTTGGAGACATCCATTAGTTATCTCTTGCGAGCTTTTGAAGGGTAATCCAAGGTTAAGGATCACCTTGAATGGCCAATACTAGGTGAGAGGTATGAACCATTGCAAGATGAATCAGTGAGAGGACTTTAGTGTTTGAAACCATTAATGGGAAGCAATTGTAACACACCAGTTCGAGAAATAACTATAGGTTAAATCTCCAATGCGAGGAAAAGATCTGGAATCTCCCTTTTTGTATAAGGAACCTAAACTTAGTGACCTGAAACTCCAAAAAACCTTTTTCTTTGTAATTAATCTCAGTTACTATTTTTGGTTAGCTTAAAACTAACCATTTTCAACCAACTTTATGTTTTCTTTTAAAGCTAACTCATAAAAGAAAAAGCACCATTTTAGTACTTTAAACTAATATCATGTGTGATATGAAAACCCATCCCTGTGGATTATCCTAAAACCACTATGTTATGCTAGCTATGCTACCCTAGTATATGGTGAATTAGGTTTATAAATTTTGTTGATAACTCCCGTCTGAGGACTGAATCAAATAGGTACACCAATTGGGGACAACAAATGGTGTCGTTGCTGGGGACTGAATCCTACCATTCCGTTGTAGTCTAGTTGGTTAGGATACTTGGCACTCACCCGAGAGACTCAGGTTCAAGTCTCGACAACAGAACCTCTCCCCCCAACCAACATATTGCTAATCCCTTAGCAATGAAGGAGAGAAAAAAGAAAAATAGACAGTAAAATAATTTACAAAATCATGCTGATCACTCCAAAAAAATTTCAAGTGGCATGATAAGGATTATACTCTCACATGGAACATCAAAGAGGCAAAACCCAACCTTCAACAAGAGTCATCAAATCTCTTGCCTAATCACAATGTATAAAGAGTAGGCATTATGCAAATTTAAGTATTAAAAGGATTTCCACTCTCATAGCCTCAATCCTTACTCTTCCACAAAAATCTAAGTGTTATTTATTAGTTTCCGAATATAGTATGTCGAACTATACTCTCCCCCAACCTAGTTCTTTCTCAAATCTTAGCAAACTGATCAACCTCCAATAGGCTAAGAACACACCTATTTTATTTCACAATTTTTTTTCATTGTAGAAGTGCAATGCTAAAGGTATTGTTTTCTAAAGTGTCCATGTAACGGGAATCCATCGATGACTCCCAACCAATCAAGGTTTAGGGCATCAAGCTTTAAGGATCTTTCGACCACTAACTCCTCAGATTTTACCCCGGACTTTTGAAATTGAAATTTAATACCCAAGCACTTACAATATGTTAAACTCCACCTATTCACCCTTGTAACGAGCATTGAGGTCGGTGGCTCCCAACCAATCAAGGCTTAGGGCACCAGGTTTTAAAGATTTTCACCATATACCCCTCGGACTTTGCTCGAGTTTCAAAGCAAGCATAACACTTTGTTCTTTCTTTCTTTTTTTTTTCTTTTTTTTTCAAAGGCTCATTGGCCTTTTATCAAGTGTCCCAACACTATTAAAACGAGGTCAAAAGTACCAAGTCTAAATTTTCCTAAGTTCAGGGGGTGAGATAGTTTTTCATCTTATAATCGGAACCTAATGTGCACAGTGTGTGGTAAGATTAAAGTGGAAAAAATAAGGTTGAAATCAATAGGAGTTTCAATAATTCATCAACCTTGATAAGCATAATACGACTCTAATATTCAAGTAAAAAGACAAGAATTCAATTTCTCCCATTTCATTTTGAAAATTTTTCTTTAATAATCATGGAGAGTAGAGTAAAAACTTTTAAAATGAAGCAAAAATTTTAAAATTAAGCAAAAAATACTAAATTAACAAAATAACTCAGCATTATTAACAATACTTACTTCCTCAACTCTCCCCCTAACCAAGATCAACATTGTCCTCAATGTGTCAAGATCGATTGAAAATATAAGGAGGAAGTGGTACCTCCTGAGTGACATGGAGTCTGAGTCGTATAGGAGAAACCACATGAGTCAACAAAAAACAAAACAGTCATGAGAAGAGGAAATAGAAAAATGCTAAGTATAACAAAAAATGATGTCTATATATTACTCTGAGAAAGTACAATATGAAATATGATCAAGTAATACATCCAATCCTAGAATATAAACCATCAAAACAAGGAACAATCTCTACTAATATAATATGTAAATACAATAGGATAAAGAGATGTCCTATGATCAAGTAGCGGGGGCCTCTGGTGGAGATGATGCATTCTCAGGTGGGGCGTTGCAAGGTGGTAGAGGGATTCGCAGGGCATTTTGGTGTTCACATAGTGTCTTTGGGTGTGCGAAATGGGTTCGCAAACCCCATATACTTTTCATCAAATTCGCAAGGCAAATTCGCAATTGCGAAATTTTATTTATTTATTTTTTGCTCTGCGAAAATTTCACATGCCTTGCGAAAAATTTGCAGGGGTGCGAACTAATTTAGCAAGGGTGCGAACTGTCCTATTTTCTCCTCTGTTTGAAACCCCCTCCCCCTACAATCGATCATCAAAAAAATCTAAGTTAAATCAAACCAAAATGAAATTAAAGCAAGAAATCAAAATCAAAATAATTCAAAACTAAAACAAAAATATATGGACTTGATAGTCTTTAGAAAGACCAAGTCCATAAAAAAAACTGGTTTTGTCAAGCTTGCTGTGGATTAAGGAGGATGAATTCCTCCTTTTACATTTGTTGGGGATGGTAACTTGACAATACAATCTTTGCTTCATCTTCTTCCCGGTATGCATATTTCATCTCTGGATGTAGCGGGTTAAGAATAAGCTTTGGGGGCTCCTTCTTAGCATGTCTCTGTATCTCCATAAGGGTTGCATTTCTTTTCTTCTCGTCCAAGGGGACAGAGTAGCAAGCAAATCTGAGGGTTCAGGTAACCTTTCATCATGTTTTGGCTTGAATGTGGGTTGATCAACCATAATTGCTTTGACTTCCCTCACCATTGAAGTTTCTCCCTTTTGAGCCTCCACTTTATGGATACCCTTAGGATTTTGATAAGGTTGAGAATGAAAGTTTCCTTTTTCTCACACTGTGTTGAGGTTGGTAAGCCTTGAGATTGAGTATTGGAGATTGTCTATCTTCTGAGACAGATCATTTTGCCTCCCATCCATCCTTTTGTCTAAACTGTCAATTCTTTGACTAAGCTAAGCATTGATGGATTTCTGAGCTGCTACAAAGTCTCCCACAACCTTGCTAAGATTCATAATGGCTTGTTCAAGATTTGAGCCTTGCTGCGGTGCTTGAGCAGGTTGTGTGTATTGACGTAGCTGTGGTTCCCAAGAGAAATTTGGATGATTCCTACAATTTGAATTGTAGGTGTTGTGATCACCAAACATCTCTCTCGCCGCTGGAATGGTAGGACACTCCTCCACCAAGTGCTCAAAAGATTGACAAATGGAACACAACATAGCTTGCATTAGTGTTTTAGAAATGACCTGCACTTCTCGTATCAGATAGGGCATGCACAACTAGTAATATCTGAAATAAAAACAAAGAAAACAAAAGAAAAATAATTCTAGAAAGAAAAAATTAAGGTTAACTAAAAGCTAAATAAAAGATAAACTAAAAACATAAATAAATAAAAAGAGTTCATAAAAGAAAAGAAAATTCACCAAACTTGTGATGAAGATCACAAGTGTTCTGAAAAGATATATCACTGTGAAGTGGCACCATCCTTGACAACGACGCCATTTGATTCATCCCCAATTGGTGTACCTATTTGATTCAGTCCTCAGACGGGAGTTATCAACAAAATTTATAAACCTAATTCACCATATACTAGGGTAGCATAGTTAGCATAGCATAGTGGTTCTAGGATCGTCCACAGTGATGGGTTTTCATATCACACATGATATTAGTTTAAAGTACTAAAATGATGGTTTTTCTTTTATGAGTTAGCTTTAAAAGAAAACATAAAGTTCGTTGAAAATGGTTGGTTTTAAGCTAACCAAAAATAGTAACTGAGATTAATTACAAAGAAAAGGTTTCTTGGAGTTTCAAGTCACTAGGTTTAGGTTCTTTATACAAAAGGGGAGATTCCAGATCTTTTTCTTGCATTGGGGATTTAACCTATAGTTATTTCCCGAACTGGTGTGTTACAGTTGCTTCCCATTAATGGTTTCAAACACTAAAGTCCTCTCACTGATTCATCTTACAATGGTGCATACCTCTCACCTAGTATTGGCCATTCAAGGTGATCCTTAATCTTGGATTACCCTTCAAAAGCTCGCAAGAGATAACTAATGGATGTCTCTAGGGAGTCCGAAAAGCTTACCAAGTGTTGGCTATTCTAGGTAATCCTACCTTTAAACCACCTTCCAGAGGCTTGCAAGAGATAACTAATGGATCTCAATGGATGGAGTTTGAAAAGATTACCAAGTGTTGGCCCAAGTGATTTTAAGGGATTTTAAGTTAACTAAAAAAATAAAAACCATTAACGGGTCACAACTTCTCTTCATTTAGAACTGAAACAAGGAAAACCCCCACTTTTGGATCCAGATCCCTTACCTAGCTTCCTTCAGTCCAAGAAATAGTGGCTAGCCTCAAATTGTTTCTTTAAGGTGGACGGAACCAAACACTACTAGTACTAGTAACCTCTAACCAAACCCCTAGAGGCTGGGGTCCAAATCAATTACATTCCCCACCAAGAATATAAAGGTCAACTATTATATTCCGTTGACAAGGGCCAAAAAGTCTTGAGTCAACTATTATATCCCGTTGACAAGGACCAAACAAACCAGAGTCAAACACTTATTTCAATTATTCAAATTTGCAAAACATAATATCTCCACATTTCTCTGTTGTAAACAAAATATAAGGTTCTAACATACTTTTCATGCAAAATATATTTGATCCATGCATAAGAATAATAACTCAAAATGTTTCCAAATGATGTATATAAAAATTTGTTTCTAAAAAAAATAATAACTGCATTAATTTCCCTTACCTTAAAAGAAGTCCTCAAAAACTTTGGAGAAAAATAATCCTGAAAATCTACTTTTCACCTAACAAAATATAAGAGAAAAAATCATTACTATTTATCTAAAATTATTGGTTTGACAATCCTAAAATTTTAGGTATTCAAATTAATGTTTTTCATTATGAAAGATAATTTAATCTATTCCTATTTTAGAAAAATTAATAAATTTCTAATTCATATAAAACTTAATTTTAATTTTCAATTTATTTCTTGGGACACAACATAATTTAATTAAACTACAATTTATTTCACTAATTAAATTTTATGCTACTTATTAACTTAATATTTATCATTAATCTAATTATAATACTATAAATTTAACTAAATTGTATTTCACCTTGTTTATTTATACATAGTTTATTCTACCACTTTCATGTTTGGATTCTACCACTTTCATATTTTCCAAACACAACTACCATAACGCTCACACAACTATCATTGTAATATATATATATATATATATATGTACATACCATCCACCCACTCACACACTCCACATGCATGCCTTTTATTATTATAAATATTATTATTTTCCTCATTCCCCTATCTTTTAGTTCCCACACGCATGCAACATTTTTTTTTCTTTTTTTTTTTCCACCATTCTTCTATCTTCTAGTGCACACACGTTCTATTTTTTTTTTTCCCACCATTTTTATATCTTCCAGTGCACACGCGTTCCTTCATTTTTTTTTTCCTAATATTTTCTAAGTCCTTCAACCACAAATAACAATATATTTATTTACTCTTTTTTTTATAAATAAAATTAACCCTAGCCTACAATCAAAACCTTCCAAGGAATTTTTTTTTTTTTTTTTTGTTTTCATCTAAAAAAAACTTAAGATCTCCCAATTTCCAACAATAAATCAAAATCTTAAATTTTCACTATTTTGATATTAAAACGAATAAAAAAAAATAAACTAACCCTAATTTAGATTTGGGTTTTCCAAAAGATATCTAATGTGTTTGAAATTAATCAATGAATCTAAAATATTATTCAAACCTTGAAATCCGACTCCAACCTTACTGTAAACCTTTCTTGGACCAACGTTTTTTTCTCACACCCAAGGGAGAGCTGTGTTTTTCATTCGAAAGTGAGGGACGATTTCCTTTGGAGCTACATGCATGGGACAGGTGCCAAGAAGACACCACCACAGCTACATGCATGGGACAGGTGCCAAGAAGACACCACCACCTCGCCATGGTGGTGGTTGAGATGGGGACTTCTGGTGAGCAAGCAGCAGAGGGTGATGGAGGGGAGCAGTGGAACAAGGAAAAAAAATGATGTTTTCAAAGAAAGGAAAAGAAAAGAGAGGGGAGAAAGTTAAAAAAAAAAAAAAGGAGAGCAGCTTGAAGCTCAGGGTTCTGGCTGAAGAGGAACGCTTCTCATTCTTATCTACCACTCTGTTGTTGTTGTTGTTTGTTTTAATTTCTTCTTTCATTCTTTCTGGTACATTCTAAGCATTGTTCAATTGTGTGAGTACGGATGTGATGCTGTATTGTTTTTCTCTCATATTTTGATTTGAATGTGGATCACTCTTGCAGATGGTTGATGTCCTCCTGTCGATATTTGTCTTGATCTTTCCCTATGTACCACTAGTTTTTGAACACATTGAATCAAGCATGAAATAGGTTTTCATTTAAGGGTGCACTTATTTGCTTATCTTTTGTTATCATACTCTGTTTTGGTTTGGTTGTCTTTCTATAGTTATGCCTGTTTCAAATTGCTCTGTTTTGCTTCCCGGGTGTGAGATTCTAGGCCCATGAGAAAATAGCACAGTAGAAGAGGAAAGAGGGGGGCTTAACAGGAAGAGCCAAATGGTTCTCCGGGAAGAGAGATCTGCAAGCCTTTTTGGCTGATAGAATCAATCGAAGTCTGAAAAGAGCAGTGCAAATCCTCATAAGCATCTTTGGTTCTGAAATATTAGGAAATCTAGAATGATGAGAAAAGCAAGAAAGATTGGTCACCTTTGTAGCCACCTTTGAACTTGTGTGATTTTTGAGTATCAAGGATTCTGGAGGAGGGAGTACCCAGGTTGTTATTGAAAAGCAAAACAAGTTTTGGCTCTGTTGAAGACATGACGGAATGAAGCCGACTTGTTGAAGAGAATTCGAGGATTCGGGGCAGCTTAACAATGGAGAGACATTGACATAAGAAGCTTTTGATAGACTGTACAGAATAGAGCACCTATTGGTTCATGGTTCAGGTTTAAAATTCGATTTTCATTTTAGTTGCTTAAAGATATTTGACAAATGATCATTGCTAACAACCTGCAGCATTTGAGTTTTATCGCTCTCTTCTTCTCGTTTCTCCTACTCCTCTCCTTTGCCCCTACATTTGAGGCATGTTCTTCACGCCCGGAGACTTCCGGATATTCCTGTCCACCCTTCATTTCTACTCTTTCTTTCCCATTTTCTCCATCACTGCAAATGCCATCATCGTTGTTCAAAATTTCTCGGATTATGGCGGCACCATCGTCGGTATCGTGAAGGGCAGTCATTTTGGAGTTCGATTCTGGAGCAGCTTTAGGATATTCTGGTTCGGGCTCTACTCCGGGCTGCGGTGACTTTGTTTATGCTTGCTTGATACATTGGCGAGGAGGAGGATGAAGCAAGGGTTACGGTATTCATCGAGTCTTTAAGTTTTTTTTTTTTTTTATATTGATTGTGAATGCTACTATTTTGGGGCCTGGCTATTTTTACATGTATTTGCTGGGCTACATGGGTGCTTGGTAAGCGGTTGACTTGGAGAGTAACTTTGGTAAACAAGGAACCTGGTGCTCCCTACTCATGACAATGACATAATAGCCCCAGGTCTTCTCTTTTAGCCAAAGCAAAGGTGAAAATTGAAGATGCAGCAAGGATGCAACTGTATAGGATCGGAATTGGGTTTTGTGCATTGTATAGTACACCACTCAAAGAGTACATCTTTTTTTTTTTGATTAATTACTTCTCCACCTCTTGATATCAAAATTTATTTTTTTTCAAATTTCAATTTTTTAAATTCATTTTTTTAAAACTTTCATTTTTAAATCATTCTTCAAATTTCGATTTCTAAATTTAATTTCCAATTTTCAAAATTCCAATTTTCACATTTATTTATTTAATAATTATTATTTTCGTTATTATTATTATTTCATTTATTTATATTTAAATTTCCATCTTTAAGTAATTTTCAAAATTCTGATTTCCGAATTTAATCTTCAATTTCAAAAATTCTACTATTCATATTCATTTATTCAATCATTATTTTCGTTATTATTATTAATCTATTTATTTATTTATTTATTTTAAAATTCCATCTTTAAACAATTTTTCAAAATTTCAACTTTTGAATTTAATTTTCAATTTCAAAAATTCTAATATTCATGTTCGTTTATTTAATCACTATTTTAGTTATTATTATTCTATCTATTCATTTATTTATTTATTTATCTTAGAATTTCATCTTTAAACAAATTTTCAAAATTTCGACTTCCGAATTTAATTTTCAATTTCAAAAATTCTAATATTTATGTTCATTTATTTAATCATTATTTTAGTTATTATTATTATTCTATTTATTCATTTATTTTAAAATTCCATTTTTAAACAATTTTTCAAAATTCCGATTTTCAAAATTCCGACTTCCGAATTTAATTTTCAACTTCAAAAATTCTAATATTCACGTTCATTTATTTAATCATTATTTTCGTTATTATTATTATTATTCTATTTATTTATTTGTTTATTTATTTTAAAATTCCATCTTTAAACAATTTTTCAAAATTCCGACTTCCGAATTTAATTTTTCATTTCAAAAATTCTAATATTCACGTTCATTTCTTTAATTATTATATTCGTTATTATTATTATTCTATTTATTTATTCATTGATTTATTTTAAAATTCCATCTTTAAACAATTTTTCAAAATTCCAATTTCTTTCAAATTTAATTTCCAAAATTCCAATTCTTAAATTTAATTCCCAAGACTCCAATTTTCAAATAAATTTCAAAAATCCGGTTTTCCCTTGAACAGTTTTAATTCCACTCTGGTCTTCAAAGAACCTTCCGTTTCTCTTGATTTTACATAAGCACAAATGAATTTTTCATAATTTCTAAAACAATGGAATTTGTGGGATTAATTCATGCAAAATCAATTGGGCTTTGGTGGGGGCCCTACATATAAGATTTCTCCTCTGATTGTCAATTGTTATGCTTAATGAATGTTGTCTGATCTCTGTCTTGCTCTTTGATATGTCTGTGATAATTTTATACTTGAGCTAACCTCGTTTTCATGATAGCGCACTACTACTTGCCACTAAAGTACACTCTTACTTCTACTTCAATTATTTATTCATTCTCATGCTCATTCTGTTTTATGATTCGTTTATTTCATTGGTATCTATTGATCTCCTAATTAATTGCCATGTATGCCTCATTTTATTAGTAGAGACCTATTTTTCTAGGGACTTAGAGGGGTGCTACGGTTTTTACTGTACCTTCCCGATAAGTAACCTGACCCTCGAACCCAATCCGGTTTTTCACAGACCTGCTTTCCCAAATAAGGAGTCACACTTAGGGTTTTTTTTTTCTTATTTTGTTTTCCCTTTAAAAATAAAACAAAAACAAGTGGCGACTCCAAATCATTTTCTTAATAAATAAAAGCATTTTCAAATAGAAAGCGAGTTTGCCAACGAGTGGGAACGCATCATGCGAAATGTGGGGTCCACACTTACGTTCTCTGGAATTCTAGGAACAGGAACGCTATTTAGAAAAGAACAGGAAGAATAGAATTTCTAATTTATACCTAGGGTATTTATTCATAAAATTACATTTTTACCCCTCTTCCATTTTATTAAATTAATTAATTAATTAAATTATAATTAATAATTTCCTAAATTGTCCCTAAAAAAAAACTTGGGCGTTACATCCTCTCCTCCTTAACAAAAGTTTAGTCCTCTAAACTTGACATACCTGAGTTTTGAAATAATTGAGGATGTTTTTCTCTCATCTCTTCTTCTAACTCCCAAATGGCCTCTCGGATACTATGATTGCTCCACTGGACCTTTACTAACTTGACAACAGCATGTCGTAGTACCTTATCCATCACATCCACAATTTGAACGGGTACTTCTTCATAGGTCAAGTCCTCAGAAATTTGAATAGGCTCCAACTCCACAACATGAGAGGGATCATAAATATATTTCCTCAAAGTCGAAACATGGAATACATTATGAATCTTAGATACACTTGAGGGCAAGGCCACTTTATAAGCCAAAGTGCCTACTTTTTCTAATACCTCAAATGGTCCCACAAAATGAGAACTGAGTTTCTCTTTTCTTCCAAATCTCATTATAGACTTCATAGGTGAAACTTTCAAGAAAACATGATCACCCACCTTAAACTCTAAATCTCGTCTGCGATAATCAACATAACTCTTTTGTTTACTTTGTGTTGCTTTTAATCTTTCCTTAATTAAAGAGACCTTTTCAACAGTCAACTGCACAAGTTCAGCCCTTAAAAGTTTTTTCTCTCCAACATCATCCCAACAAACAGGAGATCGACATCTCCTACCATACAACGCCTCAAAAGGTGTCATCCCAATGCTAGCTTGAAAGTTATTATTATAGGCAAACTCCACCAGGGGCAAATAATCATCCCAATTACCTTTTATGTCTAAAGCACAAGCTCTCAACAAATCTTCCAAGACCTGAATTACCCTCTCTGATTGACCATCAGTTTGTGGATGAAAAACAGAACTAAAACTCAACTTAGTACCTAATGCTTTCGGTAAACTATGCCAAAATCTAGAAATGAAATGAGGATATCTATCAGATACTATAAAAACAGGTAAACCATTCATTCTCATAATATCCTTAATATAAAGAGAAGCTAAACGATCCATAGAAAAATGGACTTTCATAGGCAAAAAATGAGCGGACTTTGTCAATCGATCAACAATCACCCAAATTGCATTATTGCCCCCTAAGGTCCTTGGTAACCTTGTCACAAAATCCATAGTAATATGTTCCCATTTCTACTCAGGAATAGAAAGTGGTTGCAAAAACCCTGCTGGTCGTTGATGCTCAGCTTTCACTTGTTGACATACCAAACATTGAGCCACAAATTGCACAATATCTCGTTTCATACTTGACCACCAATAATTCTGTTTCAAATCTTTGTACATTTTTGTCCCTCTTGGGTGGATCGCAAGCCTAAAACAATGAGCTTCCTCCAAAAGCTCCTTTCTTAAGTCTCCATCATTTGGGACACACAATCTAGCCCTAAACCTTAAAATTCCATCATTTGATAAAACAAAGTCAGGCTTACTGCCATTTTTAACCTCTTCCATAAGTTGCACTAAATTCAAATTGTTCTTTTGTAGGGCCTTAATTCTCCCAACTAAGTCTGGTTGTACTCTAAAGTTTGCCACAAGAGCTCTTGAGTCCAAAACTCTCATATGGACTTGTAAAATCCTCAAATATTCTAATAATTGCCTCTGACAACCTCTAATAGCTGCTAAAGAATCAACAAATTTCCTGTTCAAGGTGTCAGCCACAACATTCACCTTCCCTAGGTGATACTGAATAATGCAGTAATAGTCTTTAAGTAGTTCAATCCACCTCCTGTCTCATGTTAAATTCTTTTTGGGAAAATAAATACTTCAAACTCTTATGATCTGTGAATATCTCACAAGTTTCACCAAAAAGAAAATATCTCCAGATCTTAAGTGCAAAAACCACTACAGCTAACACCAAATCATGAGTAAGATAATTTCGTTCTTAAGGCTTCAACTGTCTAGAAGCATAAGCTACAACCTTCCCATGTTGCATAAGAACACAACCCAAACCCTGACGAGAGGCATCATTATACACCACAAACCTTCTTGAGCCTGAAGGGATAGTCAAAATAGGAGTTGTCACCAATCTATTCTTTAACTCTTGGAAACTACTTTCACAATCATTAGACCACTCAAACTTAACCCCTTTTTGAGTCAACCTGGTAAGAGGTAGTGCGATCTTAGAGAACCCCTCAATAAACTGCCTATAATAACTAGCCAGTCCTAAGAAACTTCAAATCTCGTTCACAGTATTAGGTCTCTTTCAATTTGACACAATATCTACCTTTCCAGGGTCAACAAAGATGTCATATTTGGTCACCACATGCCCAAGGAAACAGACTTTGTCTAACCAGAACTCACACTTCTTTAGTTTAGCATACAATTGCTTATCTTTGAGAGTCTGCAACACAATACTCAAATGACGCTCATGCTCATCCCTACTCTTTGAGTACACCAAAATATCATCTATAAAAACCACCACAACTGATCTAGATAAGGCTTGAATACCCTATTCATTAAGTCTATAAAAGCAGCAGGTGCATTTGTCAACCCAAAAGACATAACCAAAAACTCATAATGCCTATATATAGTTCGAAAAGCAATCTTGGGTACATCTTCACTTCTAACCCTTAACTGATGATAACCAGACCAAAGATCAATCTTAGAGAACACACATGCATCCTGAAGTTGATCAAACAAATCATCAATCCGAGGAAGGGGATACTTGTTCCTCACTGTCACCTTATTCAACTCTCTATAATCGATGCAGAGCCTCATAGATCCATCATTCTTCTTTACAAATAAAATAGGAGCTCCCCAAGGTGAAACACTAGGCCTAATGAAGCCCTTATCTAACAACTCCTAAGTTGAATCTTCAACTCCTTAAGCTCCAAAGGTGTCATCCTATAAGGGGCCTTAGAGATAGGAGTTGTCCCTGGTGCCACATCAATGGTGAACTCCACCTCCCTCTCTGGTGGCAAGCCAGGTAGATCTTCTGGAAATGCATCAGGATAGTCCCTTACAATGGGTATGTCTTCTAACTTTAAATCATTTTCCTCATTCGCAACATAAGCCAAAAAGCCTTTACAACCTTTCCTGAGCAAAGAACTAGCTTGCAAGGCTGAGATCATACGCAGTGGTTTGTCCACATGCTTCCTCTCAAAACTAAAATCAGGCCGACTACGAACGCTAAACATCACTATTTTCCCAAAACAATCAATAGATGCATGGTACAAAGCTAACCAATCCATCCCCAAAATCACATCAAAATCCTGAAGGTCAAGAAGTACTAAGTCAACTATCATCTCTCTATACCCAATCATCACACAACAATCTCTAAGTATTTTATTAACCACAACAGAATCTCCCAAAGGAGTAGCAACAAATAAATCAAAGTCCATGTTATCAATCGACATACCCAACAAACCAGCAAAAGATACGGAAACAAAAGAGTACGTTGAACCAGGATCAATTAAGGCTCTAACAAATAAGGTGTGAATTTGAAGAGTACCTATCACCACATCAGAAGTAGTCTGAGCATCTCTATGAGTCATAGCAAATACCCGTACTTGAGCCTTGAGCTTTTGTCTATCCTCTTTATTCTCCTCCTTAGGCTTCCTAAATACAAACTTCTTATTCTCTCTGGACAATCTCGAACCATATGTCCATGTTTTCCACAACCAAAGCAAGCTCTTGTCTCTCTATAGCATGACCTACCCCTATTCTTCTTGCCACAAGTAGGACAAATCCCATCTAAATTTTGTGTTGTTTTTCCTTTATTTTGATTTCTACTTGGAGCAGGCTTTTTTGTGCTTGGTTACCATGAGCACCATCATTTTTATTCCTCTTCCTTTGTTGTTCCCTATACTGGTGAAGCTCTTCATTATCCTTCTCTACAATAAGGGCTTTGTCTACCACCTCTAAATAAACACTAAGCTTCATAATTGATATCTTATTCTTCAGATAAGGCTTTAGTCCATCTTGAAACTTTAATGCTTTTTCCTCCTCTGTAGCAATCAACTACGGGGCAAAACGTGATAGTTTGGTAAACTTAGCCTCATATTGGGCCACGGTCAAATTCCCCTGTTCCAAACAAACAAACTTTCCCACCTTTTATTGTCGAACACTGTCAGGAAAGTACTTCTTATAACAAACTTCCCTAAACTGACTCCAAATAATAGGCCCCTGATCCTCCAAAAGCCTCTTAGTCATGTGCCACCAATGGTCTGCCTCTTTGTCTAACATAAATGCTGCATAAGAGCCTTTTTGCTCCTCAAAATAATCAATGACATCAAAGAATTTCTTTATTTTCATAATCTAAGCCTTTGCCTCTGTTTAATCTTAAGTACTAGAAAAGTAAGAAGGACCCAACTTCTTAAAGTAGTCAAATGAGCTACCCCTAGTAGATGAGGATTATCCTTGACCATTACTTCCAATAGCTCTAGTCTGACGTTCAACCAAGCCAACCAAAGTCCCTAAGTATCTATAAAGCCCTTCAGTACTCATAGGGGGCAAAACCTCAGATGGAGGAGGTATATCATCATTAGTCTGAATGTTTTGGGAAGATGCAGGTCTCCTTGGTGGCATGGTGTCCTATAAAACAACAAGTATAACTAAATTAGTCACTAAAAAGCCAAATAAACAAATCAAAATTGTAAAGAATAAAAGGAATTAGACTAGATGAAGTTGAAACTCAAACTAATGCGTCACTCATCTATTCCCAAAGGTAAACTAAACAAATTCTCATCAAGATCACAACCTAGCGCTCTAATACCACTCTGACATGCCCCAAGACCCACTTTAAGGGCGTGACGGTCATTTCACACCTCAAACCCGAAGGCTTAAAGTGTAACCTAACCCAAACAATCATATTGTAATTGGAAGTAACCAATTACCAAAAACCTGTTCAAAGTAGCGGAACCAAATTCTAAAATCTTCAAACTTAACTTTAAAACTAAGCATCCATCAACCAAGATCCATTATCCAAATAGATTACAAACTCAAATAAATCAAGTGCTGACAAATTTTCATAATCTCTAAATCTCAACTTCAAACTTATCAAAAAAAAAAATTAAAAGCTCAATATCTAAATAGCTTCCAAAAACCAAATAATCCAAATGAACATAAACTTATAAGCTAACAATGTCCAAATAACATCCTAAGCAAAATCCTAAAGATGACCATTCTCTGACCTAGCCATCATTCCTCGCCCGAACTAAGGGTGCCTGAAAAGTAATCAACAACTAGGAATGAGCTCAAAGCCCAATAAGGAACATTAATGCAGTACATGGATCAAATATTTCAAGTTCACTTGCAAAATAGGAGATATTATAACTAATTATTTTCATAAACCTTTGAGTCAGTTTTGCCAATACATTCAAAACTTTTAATTGTACACTTTCATTTCTTATTCAAGCATTTTCATATCAAATTCGATCAAAACATTCAAATTATTTATTTACTCTGGTCATCAAACATCAAATGGTGCCCAATTAGGTGGGACTTTTCAAATAGGTGGCTAGCCTCAAATTATTCCTTTAAGGTGGACGGAACCAAACACTACTAGTATTGTAACCTCTAACCAAACCCCTAGAGGCTGAGGTCCAAATCAATTACATTCCCCACCAAGAAATGTAAAGGTCAACTATTATATCCCGTTGACAAGGGCCAAACAAACCAGAGTCAAACACTTATTTCAATTATTCAAATTTGCAAAACATAATATCTTCATATTTCTCTGTTGTAAACAAAATATAACGTTCAAACATACTTTTCATGCAAAATATATTTGATCCATGCATAAGAATAATAACTCAAAATGTTTCCAAATGATGTATGTAAAAATTTGTTTCTAAAAAAAATAATAACTGCATTAATTTCCCTTACCTTAAAAGAAGTCCTAAAAAACTTTGGAGAAAAATAATCTTGAAAATCTACTTTTCACCTAACAAAATATAAGAGAAAAAAATCATTACTATTTATCTAAAATTATAGGTTTGACAATCCTAAAATTTTAGGTATTCAAATTAATGTTTTTCATTATGAAAGATAATTTAATCTATTCCTATTTTAGAAAAATTAATAAATTTCTAATTCATATAAAACTTAATTTTAATTTTCAATTTATTTCTTAGGACACAACATAATTTAATTAAACTACAATTTATTTCACTAATTATATTTTATGCTACTTATTAACTTAATATTTATCATTAATCTAATTGTACTACTATAAATTTAACTAAATTGTATTTCGCCTTATTTATTTATACATAGTTTATTCTACCACTTTCATATTTTCCAAACACAACTATCATAACGCTCATACAACTATCATTGTAATATATATATAAATATATACATACCATCCACCCACTCACACACTCCACATGCATGTCTCTTATTATTAATAATATTATTATTTTCATCCACCACTCACATACTCCACATGCATGTCTTTTATTATTATAAATATTATTATTTTCCCCATTCCTCTATCTTTTAGTTCCCACATGCATGCAACATTTTTTTTTCTTTTTTTTTTCCCACCATTCTTCTATCTTCTAGTGCACACGCGTTTTTTTTTCACCATTTTTCTATCTTCCAGTGCACACGCATTCCTTTTTTTTTTTTCCTAATATTTTCTAATCTATTCAACCACAAATAACAATATATTTATTTAATTTAAAAAAAAATAAAATTAACCCTAGCCTAAAATCGAAACCTTCCAAGGAATCTTTTTTTTTTTTCATCTAAAAAAACTTAAGATCTCCCAATTTTCAACAATAAATCAAAATCTTAAATATTCACTATTTTGATATTAAGACGAATAAAAAAAAAAAACTAACCCTAATCTAGATTTGGGTTTTCCAAAAGATATCTAATGTGTTTAAAATTAACCAATGAATCTAAAATATTAAACTAGGGGTTAGAATCTTTCCTATAGAGATTTGTTTTTCAAACCCTGAAATTTGACTCCAACCTTACGTTCTCTTGAATTTTGCGAACAGGAACGATATTCAGAAAATAATAGGAAGAATGGAATTTCTAATTTATACATAGGGTATTTATTTGTAAAATTACATTTTTACCCCTCTTCCATTTTATTTAATTAATTAATTAATTAATTTAATTATAATTAATAATTTCCTAAATTACCCCTAAAAAAAACTTGGGCTTTACATTTCATCTTTGTGTCTGTGTGCGGACACTTACATTGTCTGCATTTTGGAGGCAAGGAAAAGCAAGTCCACCTAGTAGAGTGGGTGAAAAAAGCTCTGTGAGAGAAACTCCAAGAGGGTATTTTGTGCCAAGTTTCCATTTCTCGACCAGCTCAAGGCTAATCTAGAAAACGAGCTCGTCTTTAAGCTTCTTTAGTGGAGGGTTCATCATTTGAATCTATTAGGGGTGATCAAGTGATTGTCTTAATTGAATCGACTTGCCCAATTCCTTTGATAATCAAGGAAGAAGAAAAAGAAGAAAAAGAATAAGAAATGACCTCAAATCTTCACGCTAGATTTAGGGAGTGACCTCAAATTGCACAACCCATCTCTAGTCCTCCTCCTACTAAGAGAAGGAAGCTCTCGGCTTCTAAGAGGGGGGCTACCTTCGGATCTACTCTAATAGCCATCGTACCAATTGTTGTTCCCCAGATAGTAGATTTTGTCATGAATCAGTCGGATGCTATTGAATCCACTCCTTTCTATTTGACTCTAGATCCAATTTTCATTTTGAGTGATCCGAGGCCAAGTCAATAGCCCCGTTTAGTTCTTACGATGGACATTCCAAACACAGAGAAGCTTAACAAAATCTTGAAGTAATTTCTAAGCTTTGTGGGGAAAAAGTTGCTCGTAACCAACATAGATGAGCTATTTTTTAAACTTCAGAGGGTGTCAGTTAAGATTAACAATGACCCTGAGTGGAACTTCACCACTTGCATCCCATTTGGCACACCCTACAATGCGATTGATGGTGTGATGCCTTTGTATGACTATACTGCTCTTCAAACAACGAAGATGGTGATCATTTTTCATTCTTTCCCTTTTTCTTATAAATTTTTCATCTCCTTTATTTTTCTCTCCTCATTTTTCCTACTTTTATCTTGGTCATTTAGATTATGGCTAGAACTCGAGACTTTATGCAACAACTTTCACACATCTCCCAGAGGTTAGAGATTATCAAGAAGGTGAGAGCCTTTGTAAACCAAGCAGTAGGTGAGCAACAAAAACTGCATACGAAATTGGAAACTACTCTGGACTTGGTCGCTAAGGCCCAGAACGAGGCAGAAGATGGTGTTAATTTCCTCCAAAAGGCTAAACAAGACAACGAGGCATTGTAGGTAGAGATTTTCTGTCTCGAATTTGAAAAGGAATAAGGGAGTTGCCCAAGCGAAGGCTAAAGAAGAGAGCATCGAGCTAAGGATGGAACTCGAAAAAAGAAAGTGGATTTTGCAAAGCAGAAGTTGGGCCAAGAGGTTGAGTACATAAAGCAAGTGGATGATATGTACTTCTATGGCTTTGGTCATTGCATGAAAAAACACAAAATTGTAGTTGACATTCCATCAAATAATGAGGCCAAGCCAATTGAAGCAACTCTCGTTCATGAGGTCTTAAGCACTTCTACATCCAAGAAGAAGAATGGAGTTGAAGACCAGTCTAGTAATGTGGCTAGATAGGCCATAAGATTATGTCTTTATTTTTTTAGACACTTTTGGAAGTTGTAAATGAATTTTTTAATTGTCCGTAATCAATTTCTATGTTTCTTTAAGGATTTGCTTCTAATTTTTCATATTTGCTTTCTCTTTTGCTTTCTCATTTCTAGGCTTCAAACCTTATTATGATTGTGAAAAGGATTCTCCTACTCGACTCATTTTGGGCACTCATCCTTGTGATCTTTGCACATAGGCCTTAAAGATTTTGAGCATTGTGCCTTGGGCACTAATCCGTATGAATTTTGGGTACTAGGCCTTATGCATTATGGGCGCTTAGCCTTTATAGTTTTCAAACTCTTTCTTTACCCAAAGGGACTTCTCTTTTACTTGGCTTATTTCGGGCTCTAAACCCTTTGGCTTTATGCTAACTCTGTATGAAAGGTGTTTTCACATGGAATGTTTATACAATGAAACTGGGCATTTGTTTTTATTTTTTATTTTTTTTATAGTGGTCTGAATATGAGGAATTAATAAAAAAAGATATAATGAAAACTTACTCTTTATTGATAGTACTTCTTTAAATTAATTGGCTACATTCCAAGATTGTTGTATGGGTGTGCCATTCATGCTTTTTAGGTGATAGAAGTTGGCTAGTCCTTTTTTTACAACAATATAAGGTCGTTCCCAATTAGCCTGGAGTTTCATTGCACCAATTTCAGTAGTATTTTTTAACACTCTCCTTAAGACCAAGTCTCTTCGTTAGAGCACTTTTTGTCTTATCCACCTATTGTATTGAGCAATAGCCCTTTGTTGGTAGGAAGCTATTTGAACAAACACTATCTCTTTTGCTTCATCCACCCAATATAAGTGTTTTTCCAAATTTTCATGGCTATTCTTTGTCTCTAGGATGGTTCTCTTGGCAGTCAACATTTCAATTTCAGTTGGGATTACAACTTCCACATCGTATTCCAACAAAAATACTATTGCCCTTGTGGGTTTGTAATTGGTAGTTTGATATGCCCATAAAACTCTGGGTGATTCATCTACCTATTTATCTTTAGCTCCTAATAGCCTCTTTTGATTCTTGTCAACAAGGCCTTATTAGTGGCTTCTACCTGCCCATTACTTTGGGAGAACCTTGACATAGAATAAAAGTTTTTTATTTTTAACTCCTAGCAGAAATTTTGAAATGTTTGACTATCAAATTGTGGCTTATTATTAGTGACTATTACGTGGAGTATATTTTACTAACACACTATGCTCTTCTAGATGAATGTAATGGCGTCTTTGTCTTTGATAGTAGCATATGCCTTTACTTATACCCATTTATTGAAGTAGTCTGTGGTAGTAAGCAACATTTTTTTTTTTTTTTTTTTTTTGTGCTGTGTTGATTGGAAATGGTTTGATTGTGTCCATCCCCCACTATGTGAATGGCCAAGGGTTGGTAACAAGGGTAAGGTATGGAAATCATGGAATTGGAGCATATTTATGGCATTTATCACATTTTCTTTTGTAAGCCTTTGCATTTGTTTTCATAGTGGGCTAATAGTATACTTGGGAATGCGCTTGGAGAGCCAATGTTAGTTCCTCAAGGTGATTGTTACACACTCCTTCATGTAATTCATCTAGGACATATTGGGCATTTTTTTTGTTCAAACACCTCAAATAGAACCCTCCAAATGACTGCTTGTAAAGTTGACCATTAATCATCAAATATCGAGCAACCTACACTTGGATTTTGTGAGCTTCTTTTGCATTGCTCAGGACCTCCCCCATTTTTATATACTTAACAATTTTCAACATCCAACGATGTTTTTCTTTAGTTATTTTATTCACTTTTCCATGTGACACTTGTGAGAGGGTTGACTAAAAATAAAGTAGTAATAAAACTATTTGCTCAATGGGAACTATGGCTTCTACTTTGATTAGGGCATCTATTTTCCCATTCTCTTCTCGTGAGACACATTGTATATTCTATTTGTGCAGTTTTTCAACTCGATTTTTAACTAAAGTAAGGTAGCACACCATACATTTGTCTCTTGCTTCATAGCCCCTCTAGATTTGGCCAACCACTAGTTGTGAGTCACTTCTAACTTCCACCTTCTCGATAGAAAGGGCTAAAGAAAAATTGAGGCTGGTTGTTATTGCTTCATATTCAGATTCATTGTTTGAAGCTAGAAAACCAACCAGATTGCCTACTCAATTTGCTTCCCTTTAGGATATTGCAAGAGAATTCCTATTCCAAAATTGGACGCTCTTAACAGTCCATCCATATTAAGGATCCACCATTGCATGACCACTTCTTTTATAGATACTTTCTAAGGCAATTCTGCTATAAAATCAGCTAGAACTTGTCCTTCGAGCAATAACCTTAGCTTGTACTGAATGCCATACTCACTTAGCTCCATTGCTTATTGGATCATTCATCCAAATAGGTTTGGCTTGTGTAGAGTGGCTCTTAATGGTAGATTCGTAAAAACGGTGATGGGGTGTGCTTGGAAGTAGGGATGGAGTTTTTTTGCTATTATCCTCAAGGATTCAACTTCTTATTATACTTATGAAGCAAATTGAATGTTTATTTTAGGTGCTATAGGTGATCTGCTTAGCTGAGACTCTTCATTAACATGTCATTAATGTAGACCTCAGTAGTCTTACCAAGCATTAGCCAAAAGATCTTTGTTACTAGTCGTTGATATGTTACTCAAGCATTTTTTAGGTCAAATGACATTATGTTGTAGCAATACAGGCCTTAGGGGTGATGAAAACAACCTTTCTGAATTTGGTGGATGCATTGGAATCTGATTGTACTAAAAAAATGCATTTAAGAAGGAAAACATGTCGCGAATGGAGGCGACGTCTACTATTTGATCTATCTGGGGTATTAAGAAGTTATTTTTTGGGCAAACCTCTTTTAAATTCACGTAGTCAATGCAAACCCTTCATTTTCCACCTTTCTTTGCACCACCAATACGTTCACCAACCAAAAATGTTGAAGTGGAAGGAAGGACACCTTTTAGTAATGTGACCTTGGATGTTATAGATTTGGAAAAAAAACCCTTGGTATGGGTGTGAAGATGGGTGGTCATGTCATGATGGTACCAAATTTAGCTCAGCACTGGAAGCCATTGGGAAACGATTACTAGAGAGAGAGAATGGATGGCAACCCCTATTATAGCTAAGGGAATGAAATGGGTACCAATTTGTGTTTTGATAAGTCAGATTAGCAGTAGTAGGGAGGTAATCCAATGTGGGTTGCTTGGTATGAAGAGATGCTTCAAAATTTATGAGCTTTTCATGAAGCTCATCAAACGTGATTGGGGTGTCATGTGCTTGAACGATATAAGCTACTTCTTTATATTCATTACCGAGACCATCAAGGATTTTCTCCGTGAGATCCTCTTTATCCATTTGGGCACCAAGGAGGACAAGTTCATCGACATGAGTTTTGATGGTTTGTAGGAAGGTAATGATGCTTTATGAACCCTTGGTGGAATTCTTAAGATGGCTCTTGACGTGTTTAATGTGACCGCATGATAGTTTGGCATAGTTATTAGTAAGGATGGTCCATGCTTCATGAGAGGTTGTGTCACAGGCAATGAATGGAATTATGGTGGGTGAAAGAGAGCTAATAAGTGCATCTAGGATCAATTGATCTTGATGAAGTCATGAGAATAGGTTGGGTTAGGTATGACGATGTCGTTGGTAATGAGAGTGGTGGGTGGATGAGGTTTGGTTCTATTAATATAGCCAAGGAGGTCACGAAGCCAATGAATAAGGTTTGGAATTGAAGCCTCCATGATACATAGTTGGTAGAGGTTAGTTTAAGTAGGGCTTGAGCATAAACATTTATTGAGATGAGTGCTTGGAAAGACTCATGAGTGTTGTGAATATTGAGAGTAAAAGTTACATAAGTGGTGGTATCTTGGGTGGCCAAGAGGCTATGAGGATGAGCAATAAATGGCTTTGGCAAAGAGAAAGGGGGAAGAAGGAAGAACAAGCGATGGTGGCAGCTAGGGTTTTCAAGCTAAGGAGCTTGAATGCTCTTATACCATGTTGTCCTTTTATTATGAAGAATATATATATATTAAAGAATATGAATCTCAAATTTTCTAATTACCTAAAATCATAACCTAGAATATAACTAATTTATAGTTAATAGGTTATAATTTATAAAAGGAAACAAATTAATGATTGAAAGAGAATATGTTATCTTCTTTTATTATATTATACAAGCAAAATGCTAAATAATGTTTAGAGGAACTATATCACTATTGAGAATGAACTCCTTGTTGTGCTCTATTCCTTAGATAAATTCAAATCCTATCTATTGGACACTTTTCTATTGGTTTTCTTGACTACCTAGCTTTGAAAAGTATTTTTTTTGGAAAGACAAATGCAAAGTTATGACTTGTAAGGTGGATTCTTCTTTTGCAAGAGTTTAATATTGAGATCAAAGACACAAATGGAGTTGAGAATGTGGTAGCTTACACTTGTCCAAGATTGTCATTGAATTTAAAAATGAAGAACATATAAATGACTATTTCCAAAAGATGCTCTCAATATATTTTTGTTTTATTTATTTATGATGAGACTTATAAATAAATTGATATTTTTTTTAGGTTTAGATAATCAATACAAATAAAATAAGAGAAATTGAAATTGAAAGAGAAAGAAAATTGAAACAATATAAATCATAAAAATATTAAAAATGTGCAAAATTTTTCTAATAGATAACAAAAAATGAAGTTTTAAATAAAAATAAACTTATTTGAACTGAAAAGAAAAAAATTAAGAAGTAAAAATAAGATTAATTTTAAAAAATGCATTAGTTGTTGGATTTTAAGGGTATGGAAACAAAAGACTAGCCCAAAATACATAAACAAAGAATAGAATGAATAAAAAGAAAAACTTATCGATTGAGGCGTGACAAACACTGTCCTTGAAATAGATCCACCCTCCTCGAAAATGAACTCGGTGCACTAGGGTACCAATGGTCTACCTCCAGGATTCAACAACCAGATCTCGCCTTGGGTGCACACTGTAAGCGAGATATATACAACTTGGGTTTTTGAATAAATTCCTCCAAGTAGATGTATGAAAATACTCCCTGAAAAACTCTCTAAAAAATTCTCTAAAAAATTGGTATTTTTGTATAGAGAAGGGTGACCTGCTTTTATAAGCCACTAATGCAGTCCCAATGGGAATCTACTTGTAATTAGAAGATGACACAAAGTGGAAGGTGATTCTACTTATAAAAGGAATGAGACTCCACTAGCACAATCCTAATAGGACTCTTCCCAAAAATATAACACTAATAGAATAAAATAAAATAAATTCAAAGTAATTTCTAAAAATAAAAATAGAAATTATTTACACTCTTCCTACATTAGTTACTAAAATTCTTGGTATCCAAAATTTAGTTAACTAAGAACATTAATAGAAGGACTTTAATTTGATGGATAATATTGATAATAAAATTTTTCAAAATTTGGATTTTGTTTTCTTCATTTAAAGTTAAAGAAAAAATAACGAAAATAAGAAAAAGGGAATAGTGAAAAATGTATTTTATTTGTAATTTCAATAATATAAATAAAGATTATTATTTTAAGGAAAATAAGCATTTTTTTTTTAATTTAGATAACTTAATATATAGATTATTTTAAGAAAAATATAAAAGAAATATTCAAAGTCTAAAATACAAGCTTGAAAACTATATCAAGTGAAAATAAAAGTGATGACGATAGAAGTATTAAAACATTTAAAAAGTAAAAGGAACATGCAAAAAGGAAAAATATGAAGAAAAAAAGTAATTCAAAACGTAGTTTACCAAAATATTTTAAAAAATTATTTTTCCTTAATTGTAAACATGATTTTTATTTGATGAAACTTAAAAAATGAAAAAAAAAAAACATAAAAAGATAAATAACAAATTTTGGCAGCTCTGTATATTTATGGAAATAGAATCGGTTACTAGTTTTAAATCTAAAAAAAGAGATAAAAAAATTAGGGATGTTATATTTGGTTGGTATTCAAAATAAACAATTCAAGTAAAATATTTTTCATCATCAAGAACACATTTTAAAAATAAAAAATAAAAAATTATTGTAAAATTATAAAGTGAAAGAAGAAGAAAACAAGAAAGAGAAATCAAAATGTATGAAGAGAATAGAATGCACAGGAAAACTCTCTTGAATTTCATTAGGGGTCTCTCCCTTTTATAGGGAGTTACAAAAGATATTTATGGGTGATTATCCACAAGTTACCATAGTGGTACAAAATCTCATATTTTATAACAAAAATATATTAAATTAAATGCTCAAAATTTTCCAAAATAATAATAATAATAATAATAAAATTACACATATCTTTAAAAAGTAAGAATGATAAATAAAAAAAGGAAAAAACAAAAATAATTAAACAACATAATTTACAAAAAATAGTTAATAATTCATTTTGTCTCTTGTGGTATCTCCTTGATTTAAAATTTAAAATCTCAATTGATAAATTACCAATAATAATAATAATAATTGAAATGATTAAGGTTATGTTTGGTTCTTGGAAAATACTAAAGAAAAAAAAAATTAAGAAAAATGATTTTCTCATGTTTGATTGTCTTATAAAAAATATTAAAGAAAATCAAATAAAATTAAAACTAGTTAGAAACTTATGAATTTTAAAATTATTTATCTTTTATATTGATGAATTAAAATAAATAAAATGGGTTTGGAGTAGCAAATAAAAATAATTTGTTAAGTTTTAATCTATTGTTTATTTTTCTTCACTTTTTTTTTCCTTTCTATTTTCTTTTCCTTGCATTTTCCAGGAACCAAACATAACCTAAATTTTATATTGACCTTTTTTAATTATCATGATATAAATAATAATAATAATAATAATAATAATAATAATAATAATAAGTGATATTATTCTAGAGACAAAAATTGACCTTTTTTTAATTGTAGTAGATATATGGATCATAGAGCTAATGAAGTAATTTTAATGGGAAAATGGTTATAAGAAATGGATCTTTGCAAGGCTTAATTAATAGTATAGATTACAATCAAATTAGGATAAATAGAAGGAAAATTGAAACTTTCAGGCCATACTTGGTTCTCAAAAAATTTGAAGGAAAATGTGAGGGAAATAAAATAGATAAAAAAAAAAGTAGAAGAAAATAAAAAATAGGTTTAAACTCAGTAAATTATTTTTATATGTTTTTTCAAACTCATTTCATTTATTTCCCTCTACTATATAAAAAATAGATAATTTAAAAATATATAAATTATTAAGAAATTTTAATTATATTTGATTTTCTTTTGTATTTTTCATGGTGAACCAAATATGAGAAAACCATTTTCTTTAATTTTTTTTTTCTTTCCTTAATACTTTCTAGAAACCAAACATAGACTTAGAAAACCAGAAAGGGTTCAAACTTAGTTTTGACATCTTACCTGAACACTAATTTAGCTGTGGAAGTCAAAAGTAAACTCATAATAGATTGATTAATTCTCATTCAAAGATCAAATTCTAGGTTTGATTGAATTTTCTCTGTTTGAGTTTTATTGAGGTAGTCAAAATTTTCTCCATAAAGCTATAATTATTTCTGTCAAGCTTCATCTTAGGTTTCAATTGATATGAGAAAGATAGTTGCAAATTTTGAGATTTTGGATTGAATCTTGACGGAATTTGTAGTATTGGAGGTAGGTACTATGGCCACAAGTCTTGAAGGCCCTAGTAAGAAGTTTGAATAAAAGGTAAGAGAGTGATCTACTGTGGCACTTCAATAATTAGTCCAAAAGCTACTACTTTTCTCTGCAATTTGAATTGGTCACAGGGGAGTACTTGATTTTTATTGTTTAGTGTTTGAAAAGTACTAAGGAAAAAAAAGAATGCTAAAAAAAATGATTTTTTCATATTTTGTTTTATTATGAAAAATGTAAAAGAAAGTGAAATATAACTAAAATTATTAATATATATATTAAATTAATTAATCTTTATATAGGAGAGTTAAATAATTGAAAAAAATTTAAAATAACATATAAAATAATTTATTGGCTTTAAATTTATTTTTCATTTTCCTTCTATTTTTTCTCACTACTTTCTTTTCCTCGCATTTTCCTACAAACTTTTGAGAACCAAATATAACCAGGGCATTGCAAGATTAATTAATACATTATATATATATATATATATATATATATATATATATATATATATATATATATATATATATATATATATATATATATATATATATTAAATTAATTAATCTTTATATAGAAGAGTTAAATAATTGAAAAAAATTTAAAATAACATATAAAAATAATTTATTGGCTTTAACTTTATTTTTCATTTTCCTTCTATTTTTCCTCACTACTTTCTTTTCCTTGCATTTTCCTACAAACTTTTTGAAAACCAAATATAACCAGGGCATTGCAAGATTAATTAATACATTTGGAGCTCACAATCCTAACAAATTCACTGACTTAACCAACTCCATCGCCTTGATGAATACACCTAAAGAATTTATGAGTAAAGTAAATCAAAGAAAAATAAAATGTAATAGAAATGAAGTTGGAGAAAAGCATTTTATTAGGAATTATATAAGTATTTATTCATGTCAAATTCCACACTTCTTTACACTTATCTTTGGTTCTTGGAAAAATTTGAAGAAAATGTAAGGGAAAGAAAATAAAAAGAAAATGTATGAGAAAAGACAAAATGAAGAAAAATTTAAAAATAGAATTAAAGTTAATAAATTATTTTTATACATTACTTCAAACTCATTTAACTTATTTTTTCACTTCTAAGGAAAGATTAAATAATTTAAAACTTCATAAATTTTTGACTAATTTTAACTATATTTCATTTTCTTTCATATTTTCCTCAATATTTTTTGCTTTTCTTAATAATTTCTGAAAATCCGAAAAGAAATTTGAAGAAATAGGTAACAAAAAAATTATTATGTTTAGAACAACTTTTACTTTATTAATTTTTTCATTCTATCTTTTCATTTATTCCATTTTCCTCTCCATATGTAAGTATGCCAAAAAAAAAAAATCTTAGAATTGTATTGTCTTGATCACTCAAAGCCCAACTACTACAACTGGTTGGCCAGTCAGCCATCATCATTCACTAATTTTATGATAACCTTATAACAAGCAAAAACTCCCTGATAATATGTATAAACCAGGGTTATTTTCTATTTGTTTTTTTTTTCTTTTTTACTTCAAGCAACAATCTCAATAAAAATATACCATATACATGAGTATTGAAAATCAAATAGTATAGTTCCCAGCAAAGTCGAATAGTACATAGAATTGGTGAAAATCACATTGGGAGAGGTCCTTAATTATAACTAGATTTCAATAATTAAATACTTAGAGTGTGTTTGATAGTGATTTTACGAAGTATTTTTTATATATTTAATGTTACAAAATTTTTATATTTCAAGTATTAAAAAGAATAAAAACATTTTATAAAATCGTTGTCAAACGCACTTTTATAGAATGCTACAATCACTGGTAACGTCACTAACATAGTTTCCAATGTCAATTCCATTGTTAAAAGCCTCTAATCTCTGCCTCCTTTTCTCCTTAAACTCAATGTAAGTTAAGGATGCATTAGTCCAAGTGCAAATTCAAGTGTATATGGATAGATTATAATGTTTTTTTTTCATTCATTTTTTTTTCTTTTTCAAATTAATAACTTTGGGAAACAAGGAAGTTTAATTTAAAAAAAAAAAGTTTAAAATTTGGTTTGAAAAAGAAAAAGAAATAATATTTTTATATGAATATTAAAATAATATTAATACATAATAGCATCTAATATGATATTAATATATATTATTTAACACAATATAATATTTTTTATTAATAAAACTTTAAGGCTACGTTTGGTTGACAGGAAATGATATGTACATTTTAGGATATCATATCATACATATCCCACTTGATAAAATATGCATACCCTAAAATATGATTTCCAATATGATATGATATCCTTGAATATACATATCCCATGGACATGATATTTTAAGATAGTATATCCAATGAGATATTCTATATTATATTATATTTGTATTTAATTTATAAAATAAATAAAAAATAATATAAAATATATATTATTTTCAATATTTAAAATAAAAATTTTGTTATGTTTAACACTATTCATGATTAAAATATTTAAACTTTATAAATATTTTTTTATATTATGTTATTTAATATGTAAAAATAATTTATACAACATATATTAATATTATTTTATAATTTTTTTTAGCTTTTTAATTTTTTAATCATAAATTTAATTTATAATAAAAAAAATTATTTTGTAAAATCAATATATTAAAAAAATAAATTATATATATATATATCACATATCTTATCATATGATTAACATATTTATAATGAAAGGGATAAAAAAAATGGATAATATATCCATCATTTATCTTATCCCATGTTTGATTGAATATAAGATAAGATAAGTAAGGAGATAATTTATTCTATCCTATCACCAACCAAATATGGGATATGATATAATATCCTCTATCTTATCTTATCTCATGTTATATCCGACCAACCAAACAAGACCTAAATATTTTTTTTTTCTAATAAGGAATGAGATATGTTTCCATTCTAACTTTTATTTCTTTCTAGTTTAAAATATATATTGGTCGAGGTTTAATATCTTATAATATTTTTATGTATTTGATATAATATCCTAAAATAATATTTATATTACCATTTTTTTAACATAAATGCCCTTAATTATTTCAAGTATTTACATATATGTTTTTTTTTTAAATGGTTATTTTTACTAGAAAAAATGAGGCTAAAAAAAGATGAAGAGTTAGATTTCTAAAATTGATTTCCAAAATTGATTTTTCAATAAACATTTCTCTGGTGATGTCTCCTTAATTTAAATTTTAAAATCTCAAATGATAAATTTGGAACACCCCAAAATTTAATCTAGGAGCAAACTAGTAATTTATAAAGTAATTAAGTAATTATTTAAATTCATTAAGGGTGAAAGATTCCTTTTACAATTAAAAATCCTAGGTATAAATTGGACTTTTCCTCTTGTCTTCTTCATTCAGAAAACCCTATCAACCAAAAGTAGAGAATTAGAGATCGTAGGGCTCAAGGGTTAGAGATTCAAAGTTAAAGTTCAGGTTTTTTTTCCGGGTAGGATTCTAACCCTAAATTAATATATTATATTTGTTAGTTAGTTTTGAACACGCTAGTTATTCTTTGAAAAAAAAATTAATTTAGATTAGGGTTAGTTTTTTTTTAATTCGTTTTAATATCAAAATATTGAAAATTTAGGATTATTGGTGGTTTTATTGTTAGAAATTAAGAAATCTTAAGTTTTTGAAAAAAAAAAATAATGATTCTCTGGAAGATTTCAATTTAGGCTAGGGTTAACCTATTTAAAACTTTTAGATCAAAATATTGAAATTAGGAATATAGATTGTTCTATTGATGAAAATAGGGAAATTCAAAATTTCTTAGATGAATAGTTCTAAGTAATGAATTTTAAATAAATAAATGACTAAATAAATATATTGTTATATGTGGCTTAAGGGATTAGAAAATATTAGGAAAAATAAAAGAGAAAGAAAGAGAACGCGTGTGCATTGGAGGAAGTTTTTTTTTAAAAAAAAAAAAGAAAGAAAGAAGAATGTGTGCTTGTGGAAGATGGAGAATGGTGAAAAGAAAAAATAATAATATTAATAATAAAGGAAGATGTGTACTAATATATTATTATTATTATTATTATTATTATTATTATTATTATTATTATTATGTTAGCAATAATGGAGAATTGTTGGGGATACAGTTGATGTTTAGTGAAAAAAAAAAAAACTGAAAGCTAGAGAATAGAAGTTATCAATATTATTATACTAATGATGAGTGTAAGTTAATAAGTAGCATAAAATTTAATTAGTAGAATGAATTGTAGTTTAATTAAATTATGTTGTGTCCTAAGAAATAAATTGAAAATAAAATTTAAGTTTTATATGAATTAGAAATTTATTAAATTTTCTAAAATAGGAATAGATTAAATTATCTTTCATAATTAAAAACATTAATTTGAATACCTAAAATTTTAGGATTGTCAAACCTATAATTTTAGATAAATAGTAATGGTTATTTCTCTTATACTTTGTTAGTGAAAAGTAGATTTTCCAGAATTATTTTTCTCCCACGTTTTTAAGAACTTCTTTTGAGGTATGGGAAATTAATACAGATTTTGCAAAAGAAAATAATATATATATATGTTGTTTGAAATGTGTAATGGTTAATTTTGCTTTTAAGCATGGATCAAATATATTTTGTATGAAAAATGTGTTATAACATTTATTTTGTTTATATCGAAATACTTGGGGATTTTCTGCTTTCCTAAGTTGGATTAAATAAAATAAAGAATTTGACTCTAGTTTGTTTGGCCCTTGTTAATGGGATATAATAGTTGACTTTGTGGCCTTTGTCAACGAGATATAATAGTTGATTTTTACATTTTTGTGGTGAGAAATGTAATTGATTTGGACTGCAGTCTCTAGGGGTTTGGTTAGAGGTTACTAGTACTAGTAGTGTTCCGTTCACCTTAAAAGGAACATTTGAGTCTAGCCACCTATTTGTAAAGTCCCATTTAAATGGACACTATTTGTTATTTGATAATCAGAGTGAAGACAATTGAAATGTATTTGATTTGAAATGGATATGAAATGATTTGATATATAGGAAAATGTTTGGTTAAACACCTTAAAATGTATTAGCATATTTGTACTCAAATGTTCTTATGAAAATGATTTTACACTAAATCTCCTATTTGCAAGTATGATTGAAACTATTTGATCTATGAAATTGTATTAATATTCCTTATTGGGCTTTGAGCTCATTCCCCTTTGTTGATAATTTTTCAGGTACCCTTAGTTCGGGCGAGAAGTGATGGCTAGGTCGGGGAATTGTCATCATTAGGATTTTGCTTAGGATGTTATTTTTGGACATTGTTAGCTTATAAGTTTATGTTCATTTGGATTATTTGGTTTTTAGATATTGAACTTTAAAATTTAAAATTTTTTTATGATAGTTTGAAATTGAGATTTGGAGATTATGAAAATTTTTGTTAGCACTTGAATTGTTTGAGTTTGCAATCTATTTGGATAATGGATTTTGGTTGATGGATGCTTAGTTTTAAAGTTAAGTTTTGAAGATTTTAGAATTTTGTTTTGCTACTCTAAATAGATATTTGGTAATTGGTAACTTTCAGTTATAAGATAATTGTTTAGGTTAGGTTACACTTTAAGCCTTTGGGTTTGAGGTGTGAAATGACTATCATGCCATTGGTGTGGGTCTTGGGGCATGACAAAATTACCAAAAGAATTGTTTTTTTTGAAATGATTAAGGTTATGCTGGTTCCTGAAAAATACTAAGAAAAAAAGAAAATCAAGTAAAATTAAAACCAGTTAGAAACTTATGCATTTTAAAATTATTTAATCTTAATATCGATGAATTTAAAATAAATAAAATGGGCCTGGAGTACTAGCAAATAAAAATAATTTATTAAATTTTAATCTATTTTTTATTTTTCTTCTATTTTTCCTTTATATTTTCTTTTCCTTACATTTTCCCTCAAAATTTTCAGGAACCAAACATAACCTAAATTCTATATTGAGCTTTTTTAATTATCATAATATAAATAATAGAAAAAAATGTGATATTATTCTAGAGACAAAAATTGACCTTTTTTAATTGTAGTAGATATATGGATCATAGGTAATTTAATGGGAAAATGGTTATAAGAAATGGATCTTTGCAAGGTTTAATTAATAGTATAAATTACAATCAAGTTAGGATAAATAGAAGGAAAATTGAAACTTTCAGGCTATATTTTGTTCCCAAAAAAATTGAAGGAAAATATGAGGAAAATAAAATAGAGAAAAAAATAGAAGAAAATAAAAAATAAAGGAAAATAAAAAAAAAGGTTTAAACTCAATAAATTATTTTTATATATTTTTTCAAACTCATTTCATTTATTTCCATCTACTATAAAAAAAAATTAAATATATAAATTATTAAGGAATTTTAATTATATTTGTTTTTTTCATAGTGAACCAAATATGAGAAAACTATTTTCTTTAATTTCTTTTTTTTTGCTTAGTACTTTCTGAAATCCAAGCATAGCATTAGAAAACAAAAAAGGATTCAAACTTGGTTTTGACATCTCAGCCAAACATTAATTTAGTTGTGGAAGTCCAAAGTCAACTCATAATAGATTGATTAATTCTCGTCCAAAGATCAAATTCTACGTTTGATTGAATTTTCTCTGTTATGAGTTTTATTGAGGTAGTCAAAATTTTCTCCATAAAGCCATAATTATTTCTATCAAGATTCATCTTCGGAGGATTCAATTGATATGAGAAAGATAGTTGCAAATTTTGAGATTTTGGATTGAATCTTGAAGGAATTTGTAGTATTGGAGGTAGGTACCATGGCCACAAGTCTTGAAGGCCCTAGTAAGAAGTTTGAATAAAAGGTAAGAGAGTGATCTACTGTGGCACTTCAATAATTAGTACAAAAGCTACTATTTTTCTATGCAATTTGAATTGGTTACAGGGGAGTACTTGATTTTTATTGTTTAGTGTTCAAAAGTACTAAGGAAAAAAAAAGAACGGTGAAGAAAATGATTTTCTTATATTTAGTTTTATTAAGGAAAATATAAAAGAAAGTAAAATATAATTAAAATTATTAAAAAATTTATGTATTTTAAAATTAATTAATCTTTATATAGAAGAGTTAAATAAGTGAATTTATTTTTGAAATAATATATAAAAAAATTAATTGACTTTAAATTTATTTTTCATTTTCCTTCTATTTTTTCTTTTTTACTTTCTTTCCCTCGCATTTTCCTTAAAAGTCTTTTCAAGAACCAAACATAGCCGGGACATTACAACATTAATTAATACATTTGGAGCTCACAATTCTAACAAATTCATTGACTTAACCAACTCCTTAGCCCTAATAAATACACCTAAAGAATTTATCAGTACAAGTAAATCAAAGAAAAATCAAATGTAATAGAAATGGAGTTGGAGAAAAGCATTTTATTAGGAATTATATAAGTAGTTATTCATTTCAAATTCCATACTTCTTTATGCTATCTTTGGTTCTTGGAAAATTTTGAAGAAAATGTAAAAGAAAGAAAATAAAATGAAAAAGTACGAGGAAAGATAAAATGAAAAAAATTTAAAAATAGATTTAAAATTAATAAATTATTTTTATACACTACTTCAAACTCATTTAACTTATTTTCCAACTTTTAAGCAAAGATTAAATAATTTAAAACTGCATAAATTTTTAGCTAATTTTAACTATATTTCATTTTCTTTCATATTTTTCATAGGAAAATCAATCATGAGGAAATCATTTTCCTCAACATTTTTTGCTTTTCTTAATAATTTTTGAAAATGGGAAAAGAAATTTTAAGAAATAGGTAACAAAAAGTTTATTATGTTTAGAACAAGTTTTATTTTATTAATTTTTTTCGTTCTATCTTTTCATTTATTCCATTTTCCTCTCCATATGTAAATATGGCAAAAAAATCTTAGAATTGTCTTGTCTTGATCACTCAAAGCCCAGCTACTGCAATTGGTTGGCCAGCCATCATCATTCACTAATTTTACGATAAACCTTATAACAAGCAAAAGCTCCCTGATAATATGTATAAACCAGGGTTATTGGCTATTTGTTTGTTTGTTTTTTCTTTTTTTACTTCAAGCAACAATCTCAATAAAAATATACCATATACATGAGTATTGAAAATCAAATAGTACAGTTCCCAGCAAAGTCGAATAGTACATAGAATCGGTGAAAATCACATTGGGAGAGGTCCTTAATTATAACTAGATTTCAATAATGAAATACTTATAGTGCGTTTGATAGTGATTTTATGAAGTATTTTTTATATATTTAATGTTTCAAAATTTTCATATTTCAAGTATTAAAAAAAATAAAAACATTTTATAAAATCGTTATCAAACGCACTTTTATAGAATGCTACAATCACCGGTAACGTCACTAACACAGTTTCCAAAGTCAATTCCATTGTTAAAAGCCTCTAATCTCTGCCTCCTTTTCTCCTGAAACTCAATGTAAGATAAGGATGCATTAGTCCAAGTGCAAATTCAAGTGTATATGGATAGATTATAATGTTTTTTTTTCATTCATTTTTTTTCTTTTCCATATTAATAACTTTGGGAAACAAGGAAGTTTAATTTTTTTTAAAAAAAGTTTTAAATTTTGGTTTGAAAAAGAAAAAGAAATCATTTTTTTAATATGAATATTAAAATAATATTAATACATAATAGCAATTGATATAATATTAATATTAAAAAATGATTTAAAATATTTACTATATAATATAATTTAATGTATATTATTTAACACAATATAATATTTTTTATTAATAAAACTTTGAAGCTACGTTTGGTTGGCGGGAAATGATATGTACATCTTAGGATATCATATCCTACTGGATAAAATATGCATACCCTAGGATATGATATCCTTGAATATACATATCTCATGGGCATGATATTTTAAGATAACATATCAAATGAGACGATCTATATTATATTATATTATATTATATTTATATTTAATTTATGAAATGAATAAAAAGTAATATAAAATATATATTATTTTCAATGTTTAAAATAAAAATTATATCACATTCAAATATTTTCTATTTAAAAAAATACAATTTTTGTTATGTATAATAATATTCATGATTAAAATATTTAAACTTCATAAATAATTTTTTTAAATAAAAATAATTTATATTTCATATATTAATATTATTTTATAAATATTTTTTTTTTATTTTTTAATTATAAATTTAATTTATAATAAAAAAATATTTTGTAAAATCAGTATAATAAAAAAATAAAAAATGATTAAAAATAAATTTTAGATACATAGGATATATATATATATATATATATATATATATATATATCTCATATGAAACGGATAAAAAAAATGGATAATATATTCACCATTTATCTTATCCCATGTTTAGTTGAACACAAGATAAGATAAGTAATGAGATAACTTATTTTATCCTATCACCAACCAAATATGGGATATGATATAATATCATCTATCTTATCTTATCTCATGTTATATTTGACCAACCAAACAAGACCTAAATATTTTTTTTTTCTAATAAGGAATGAGATATGTTTCCATTCTAAATTTTATTTCTTTCTAGTTTAAAATATATATTGGTCGAGGTTTAATATCTTATAATATTTTTATGTATTTGATATAATATCCTAAAATAATATTTATATTACAATTTTTTACATAAATGCCCTTAATTATTTCAAGTATTCACATATATGTTTATTTTAGAAATAGTTATTTTTACTAGAAAAAATGAGGCTAAAAAATGATGAAGAGTTAGATTTCGAAAATTGATTTTTCAATAATCATTTTAATCAAATAACCCCATCCAAAATTATGTTAATAATAATAATTATTATTATTATTAAAAAGTACATGCAGTAATTATGTATAAGATATGAAAAAAAAATATTTCTTTTACAATAAGGCTTTGATATTAAAAACCAATTTACAAACCTAAAATTTCCAAAAAAAAAAAAATTTAATTGGGCTTTCAAGAAAATGAAGTACAAAAAAAAGTCTTACTTGTTTAGGGTTCGGCCTGGCTGAAGTTTTCTGGATCAAACAAGTAGATTATATCAGTAAAACTTATAAACAGTCCACAAAATTGAGTAAAATAGAGCGATCTAAAATCTAGAGAAGAGCTGAACTAAAAAGTAGTGAAAATGAAAAAGCGGGTAAGCCATAAGTGGAGGCATGAATGTAATTCCTATTTCTTCTCATACATAGATCCTATATTGTATGCAAAATATATATATATATATCTATAATAAAGAAAATTTTGACCTTAAAAATCAATCAACATACATACAATTTCAAAAAATTAGAAAAAATTTGGGCTTTTAAAAAATAAATAAGTTTTTTTTTTAAAAAAAAAAAAAATGGGACTTACGGTTTTAGGCTTCTGTGGCTTAGCGCTGGAACTGCTCTGTGAATAAGTTGCCTGTCTTAATAACAAATTAATAATTGAGACAAATATTGTATATTTTAAAAATTCAAGTAGACCAAATCCAAAGTTGAGAAAAACCTCAAGGGAAGTGAGTAAAATTATCCATATGACATCCTTTTCTATTTGATACGATGAATTATAATATCATGTGTCATTAAAATTCCAAAAAAAAAAAAACAAAAAAATTTTTTGACCTTAAAAATCAATCAACATACATACAATTTCAAAGAATTAAAAAAAATGAACTTACACTTTTAGACTCTGGTGGCTTAGGGTTGGAACTACTTGTCCCTGAAGAAGCTGCCTGTAACAAACAAATAATCTATATTAGCATTATCCCAAACAAAATCTAAATTATTTTAACTAGTGTTATCCCAAACGAAATCCAGAGAAATGAAAAGGCGTTTATGGGTAACTCGAGGGCGTACGAGTGATTTTAAAAAATTATAATATAAGGATTAAAAACTTTTACCCCAATTAAAATCAAGAGATATTATGGATCGATGAACAAAATAACTAAACATCAAACAAACAAATCACACCATTTGTTTGTCCTAATCTTTAAACATCATTTTAATTTGAGATAGTAAACAATTTTTGATGTCTCATTTTTTTTATGTTTGTAGAAGGCTGTCAATGCATCTATTCTAGTCATAAATACTAGATGGTTGAAAAAATAATCAACAGATGGGGATTGCTGAATTCTGATCCTTCTTCTTGTATATTGGGATCTAAAAACCAGCGAAGAGCTCGACTAAAAGTAGTGGAAAAGGTGGGTAAGTGGATACATGGGATGATGATGATGATGATGATTATATACATTACCTGACTCGTATTTGGTAGTCCCTTTCCTCCCAGGGTGATGAGCCTCTTGTGTGCCAACAAAGTGTAGTTATCTAAAAAGGCAGCGTGCTGGTGACTGAACCTTTTGCCCCGGTAACACGCAGAGCAAAGATCAAATGTTTCATCGCTGCTTTCATGGCACTTAGCGCAACTGAAAAACAAACTCTTCAAAAATATTCCACACCCAGCACAGAAAGGCCTGCTACGGCTTTTAATGATATAGAATAGGGTGAGAAATTCATTGAAATCCAGACTTTCATTGCCATCACGGTCAAGCTCTTGGAAGAATCCGGAATTATTCACTAACCCATGGCCCTCTTCACTGAGAATCTTGATGAACTCATGGACGTCCACTGTTCCGTTTCCATCCTCATCCAAGCTATTGAAGAAATCCCGTGCCAACTGCTTCTGCTCTTCACTTCCATTTTCATAATAAGCTAATGCTGCCTCGCTAATCTCTTCCATCGATCTCACTCTTCACCCTTGTGGCTTGCTTCTGAGTTCTATGAATGGTGAAGGACGTTCCATCATTTATATACATATAAAAATTCTCATTACAAAATATTCAAGGAAAAAAAAAAAGAAGCAAATTTTCTGACGTCTTGTTACTTTTGATCTCAAGCTTGTCCACACCATTCTTGTCTCTAGAAATGCTTCATTTTCTTTTGTTGTTGTTGTGATGGCTGGACCAGTACCAGTAAATGAACTCAGACCTATTCGACATTGTTGGCTAATACAACCAGTAAATGAACTCAGACCTATTCAACATTGTTGGCTAATGCAATCAGTAAAATGAACTCAAACCTATTCAACATTGTCGGCTAACGCAACCAGTAAATTAATGAACTCAGACCTATTCAACATTGTTGGCTAATGCAAGTTGCAGCTGAGAAATGCTTTGCAAAATTATTCAAGTCTACACATGCGCGCTGTATTTTAATTTGACAAGTCAGATTATATTTCTTTATTTACCTAAAGAAATATAATCTGACTTCTTCTTCTTCTTCTTCTTAAAAAAAAAAAGAAAGTAGGTACGTGAATTTAAAAAGGCAAAGTAAACTCAAAACAAAATTAATATAAAAGGAAAATGCACATAAATAAAATCCGATTAATTCTTAATAAATTAATATTCACCATTTGTGAGATTCGTTCTAGCTATATAAAATCCTTGATTAGTAATAATTAGATAAATAATAAATTTTGGAGACTCCATATATATATATATATATATATATATATATGAAAATGGAATTGGTTTATGGTTTTAAATCTCAAAAAAGAAAAAAAAAAAAAAACAAGGATGATATATGATTAGTTGGTATTCAAAATAGACAATTGAAGTAAAATATTTTTCATCATCAAGAACACATTTTAAAAATAAAAAATCAAAACTAAAAACTAACAAACATTTTCAAAAGAAAAGAAAAGAAAAACGAAAAATAATAAAATTACACATAGCTTAAAAAAGCAAGAATGATAAATAAATAAATAAATAAAGGACAAGAACAAAAATAATTAAACAACATAATTTACAAAAACAGACCCTTATTCTTTTTGTCTTATTTGTAAACATTATTCTCCTTTGATGAGATTTAAGGGGAAAAATGAAGAATAATTATTTTAAAGAAAAACCAAAATATATATATGAATTAAAAAAATAGAATAATATATCAAAATAAATATTCTAATATTTTCTATAAAAAAAAAACCCCAAGTAAAAGTAAAAGAATAAAAGGAAAACAAGTAAGAATTCTTTTTGCCTTTACGTTTAAATATGATTATGCATTAAAAAGGACTTTAGAAAAAAAGTAAAAGAAAAAAATTTAGAATATAATAAAGTTGGTTTTTTTTTTTTTTTTTTTTAAGGAAAAAGCATGACAAATATATGAATTAAAATAATTCAAGACTCAAAACAGGGAGAAAAATGAATGAAAATCAAACACAATTTTTATCAAAGAATCTTTCATGGAAAAAAAAAGTTATTAAAATGCATTAAAAAAAAAAATACAAATTTCAATTAAATCTTTAAAAGGAAAAATAGGAAGAAAAAGAAAATTTGAAATTGAAAGTGTAATGAAAAAAATAATTTATTTAAATGGATGGAATTGACAAAAAATTTTGTTTTCCCACCTTCTCCCTTAAAAGAACATTGTAATAGACAACATAAATGAGATCACAAAAGAAAAGAAAAAAAACAACCGTTTAAAGACACTGGATTGGGCAATTAAAGACCATTTCTCTATGGTATCTCCTTAATTTAAGTTTTAAAATCTCAAACATTAAATTACCAAAAAAATAAATAAATTGAAATGATTAAATTTTATATTGATCTTTTTTAATTGTCATAATATAAATAGTAGAAAAGAAAAATGTGATATTATTCTAGAGACAAAATTGACCTTTTTTTAATTGCAGGTGCATCGTATAGCTAATTAAGTAATTTTAATTGGAAAATGATTATAAGAAATTGATTTTTGCAATGGCTTAATTAATAGTATATGTTATATCAACTTGTATGTAACTATTGAGAGTGAAGGTATTATACATAACATGAACATTCCCCCCAAAAGTTTTCTTTTAGTTCAAAATGATCAATATGTAGAATCAAAACAAGTGATTATTGAGATTTGTGCAGGAACATAGATTACATTCAAATTAGAATAAATGGAAGAAAAACCGAAACTTTTAGACAAAAAAAATCTCAAACTTGGCTTTGATATCTAAGCTAAACACCAATTTAGCTATGGAAGTCAAAAGTTGATAAAAAAAAAAAAAAAATCCTTGATTAACTCTCTTAGATTGATCTCCCTGCCTTAACCACAAAGATATCTAAAGGCAAGATCAACATTTTTTTTTAATTTAACCCACAAACAATGCATGTTGGATCGATATCACGGTAGGCAATTCGACTCATATCCAATGATAAGTGTATAACCATTGTCCTTGAATTATCAATGTCACCAAGTAAGGAACCCAATCGATGGGGTGGTTGCTCCTACTACAAGCATGTTTAGTCTTGTCCTAATGGGGAGTCCATATCCCTTGATTCCTAAGGCCCAACCTGCCAATGGGGTGATGATGAACTCAAATCAAGATGGGCTCGACATTGGAGGTTGTGAGCTTGCCTAGAGCCCTCTCCCACTTAATCTTTTGAGTTAATTAAGAGTATTTTAAAATCTTAGTAATTACCATGATGAATAAATTATCTATTTTGAGAATTTTCAAAAATATTTATTTCCTAATTGGAAACCTAATGTAATAGGAGAATGTGCATATGAAAAATTCAAAATTTCCATAAGAGTATTTTTCAAAAATAAAGTTTGATAAAATCATTCCTTTCAAAATTTTAATTTATTTTCATAAAATTCTCCTTCTCTTATACAAATCCAATTAATAAATATTTTATCTAGAAAATGCCTATAAAGAAATTTATTTCTATCAAATTACTAAGTTTTTTGGTAATAACCTTTTAATGATAAATTATCCTTAATTAAAAATTTCATAATATTTATTCCAAATTGGAAACTCTATTGTAATAAGGAAATTACCAATTTATAATATTTTGAAAATCTTGAGAGCACCTTATCCACTAAAAGAACTTTTGCTTCTCATATTCAAAATTCCTCTCAAATTTATTTTCATTATTCCTACATCTTTTCAATTTAATAAATATTCTCATGAAAACTTCATAATAATTTATTCCATTAAATACGATGGAAATTACAACCTTTTAGTAATTCCTAAATGAATAAAATATTCTCTATGAAAAACATTCAAAAATGTTTATTTCCTTAAAAGAAATTAGATAATCCATTTTGGAAAGTATTTTCAAAATATTTTATATCTCCATTAAATTACTAAAGCTTCCAAAAATATTTTGGTAACCTTTCTTATCATAAATTCTCTATAATGAGATTTTTCAAATTTGTTATTTGTCATTTAAATTGGGACTCTTATGTTATAAGAATTGCTCTCTTATTCCTTATCCTTGAACTATCTATGTCCAAACCAAACAATTTTCTCATTCTCTCAGGGGGGAAGAGCTTGGAGGATCATCATATATGTAGTTCTCCTTCTTTCAGGTGAGAGATCCTAGAGAAGCACCTATGCCATAAGCAAAAGGATAGTTCTAAAAGGAATAACAATCTTATTAGCAACAACCAATTTAAATAAATAATCTTGAAAAAATCTACTCATGAAAATTTTCTAAGAATACCAAAATACTTTTCTTTAAGTTTTAACACTTATTTTGGTAACCCTCTTAATTATAAATTATCTATCATGAATTTTCCAAAATTAGATTATTTTCTTTAAATCATAATATTGTACAAAAAGAATAAAAAACATTATTTTACAAAAACTTGGAAAGTTAAGAGCTTTTATTAGATTTTATTCTTAGAGATCTCAAAGATTTGAAGTGATTTTAAATAAAATTAAAATATCTAAGAATTAACTTTAAAAAGAAAAAAAAAAAACTCTGGATCCTTTTCCAACTTATCTTTTCTTTGCACTTTTTAATTTAAATAAGCTTTCCAATTTTGAAAAATTCATGACAATTTATTTCCGATTAAGAATACCAAAATATTTTAAGGTCACATATGCAATATATAAAAAGCATATAAAAATAAGGGAATAATTAAATAAATAATTCTCCATGGTCTTTCAAGATCCTGTTGCACATTTGCTAATTAAAAATTGGGTAAAATCCAAATTACCAAAATAGTCTTCAAACTAAAAAAACCCTAAAAGACCCAATTTTTGCCAAAAATGAGCCCCAAAAAAGGCCCAAAATCAAGCCCAAAGAACAAAAAAAGATTAGGTTTGAACTCAATCTTGAAATAGCATGCTCTTTACGTAGCCTTGCTTTAATCGACCATATTTTCTTTATTTTTAACTCCAATTTGCAAACCGTTTGAAGCGTTTAGTTCCCGACTTCATAAGTTTCAAAACAATATGTGGTTTTCCTAAGAAGCTCATGGAAGATAGCCCTTTGAGTCAAAACTAACATCACCGTGCTATCATGAATCTCAAAATAAGAATTTCCAAGAATCTTTATTTTTTTCTTAAATTACCATAGGATCTTTAAAAAAAAAAACTTCAAGAATCTTTCTTTTTTCTTGAGTCACCATAGATAGAAAAAAAGAATACAACAATAAAAAATTTCTATGCTCCTATAATGGAGCTTACAACCCATCTATTGAAAATAAAATATTTTTACAATAAAATAAAATTCTTATACCCCTTATGGGGTGTATAACCCAATATAAAGAATCAAAAGACAGACATCACATTCATCCATATTTATTCATTTAATTGACCAAATAAAAGCATTTCATTCAATCATCAGTAGCGACCATGAGATGAATAATACAACCCTACAAAACGTATGTGAGCACACCTTATAATAGATCTAGCATGCAAGAACCTCCCTTAGGGCTCTGATACCAGTTGTTGGGAAACCTGGATTACTCCATTCCTAGGCCTTGATCTCATAGGATGCATGCATCTATCCCCAAGCATCTCTAAATATATTGCAATGAAATAAAATGGTAATAAAAACCATTATTAACTATAAATCTAGAGATATAGTAGTCGTACTTAGATCTGGATGTTCTAAGATCAATTCCTCGTGGTGAAGAATGTGTCTGAATAATCTGGAGGTCTCGTTCACCCAAGATTTTCCGTCCAATGACTCGAACCATGACCTTGACACTCCAAAGTGTAAGCTTTGGAATTGAAACCTAAGTTTTTTCTCTTTTTCTCTCTTTCTCTAAAGGTGGAAGACGACTGTTTAAAGCCATGACCTTAACTACTAAGGGGTATTTATAAGGTTTCCTTATTCAGCTTAAGTGAACCTAGAGCCAATCTAATCCTCATGAACCGTTCCAACATGATATATGAACTTAGAGCAAGAACCATTGGGACTAATAGGAGTACTGGCTCCCAAGTTGATTTAATATTCCACTATAAAGAATCAATTGCACTCCAATACCTTATGTAAATAACAACAAGATAAAACTTGAATCTATAACCTACTATCCACTACATGCAAACTCCCCATGTACTGTTGTTTGTAATCTACCAAGATATTATTATCACCTATCAAAATTACCTTTCCAATATTTGAGCTATATATCTCACTTATTATGTAATCAACTGACATACTCTAACTCTAAGGAATATATGTCAAATTCCACTAAATGAATTACTACAACCACAAATTTCATGATCACATATCTTTTAAATTACCTAATGGTAGACATTGTCTCAATCACATAAGACATGATATCTTTATTAAGAATATTTGTTTTCGCTAGCCTCCATCAATAGTGACCTAATCCTTAGAGACATATGAACATCTTAGGGTCTCACCCATAGGTCAAAATCTCTTGTTGATTTTGACACATACTCGATATCCTCTCAAGGTTGAGAATCCATGTATAACTTGGAAAATCATGGCAATCGATAGTCTTACATCATGATTCACTATAAGTCTTGTCCAATGTGCATCAAATACACTAGTGCGCTCACCATGGGAAACTCATCCCGATAACCAAGATAAGTCATCTCTCCAATAAGGAAGTAGTGCACTACAATCTCTACTAGATTGCCCAAATCCATGAACTAACTATGAACAACTTATCTACTTACAAGGAACCCATGACTTGTATCATTTGCACAACTCTTAATGCACCTAGGTCATATACAATGTAAGAGATATGAGTTAAATACTCAAATCAATGTTAATGCATAAAAGGGATAGTATTGGGATAGTCAAATTTGACTTTGTTACATCTCGTCTTACTTTTAAGGGCTCAATCCCAATATATATATATATATATATATATAAACGTAGCCCAAGATGGGTTGAACCACTATAAAACAGTGTTTACATTCTTCTTTCCTTTGCTTTATTTACATTTTTATTAATTTACTTGCTTGTCATCTCTTGTGTGATTATTTGCATTCATTGAGATTAAAATAATTTGTAAAAATTGACTATCAACCAGTTCACCACTCCTAAATGATTGGGTTCACTAGACTTCACATTTTACATGTACATATATATATATATATGGGTGTAAGTCAAGATAGGTTTACATCCTTCTTTCCTGTGCTCTATTTACATTTTTATCAATTTGCTTGTTTACTATCTCTTGTGTGATTATTTGCATTCATTGATATTAAAATTTTTAAAAATTGATTATCAACCAATTCGCTCTTTTTTAAGTGATTGGGTTAGCTAGACTTCACATTTACATCTACATAATGATGGATTTTAAATAGAATACCCTTTTTTTATAGATATTTTGTTTTCAAATTTTAATAATACTCATTGGATTGTTCTGTAACACATGTCAAGCTAATATTAAACACTTGAGAAAGCAAAAGCGGATTTAAGGCTTTTGACACTAGAACTCCATTGGATCATGTGCTGCCATTTTTTGTAGCATTATGTAAGGATTTCATGGTTGAAATCTAGTTGGTGATTGTCACATACTCTATGTGTTATTAGAATTTGATGGGTACTTGGGTACTGTATTATTTAATAGTATCAGGGCTTTGAGTAATCAAGACAACACAATTCTCAGATTTTATATATATATATATATATATATATATATATATATATATATATGTACTTACATATAAAGGGGAAAATGGAACAAATGAAAAGACAGAATGAAAAAATTAATTAAAAAAACGTGTTTTAAACTTAATAAATATTTTGTTACTTATTTCTCCAAATTTCCTTTCTGATTATTGAAAATTATTAAAGAAAGCAAAAAGTGTTGAAGAAAATGATTTCCTTATGTTTGATTTCCCTATAATGTTTGGTTGCTGAAAAGCACTAAGGAAAGAAAAAAAAATACTAAAGAAAATAGTTTTCTCGTGTTTGGTTTCACCATGAAAAATATAAAAGAAAATCAAATATAATTAAAATTAGTTAAAAATCTATATATATATATATATATATATATATATATATATATATATATATATATATATATATATATATATATTAAAAAAACTAATATTTATGGAAAACCAAATAATAAAAAAAAAACCCATATATACAGAAATGATAAATAGAGAAATAAAAACCAATGTATACATAAATAAATAAATAAATAAAAAGGAGGATATGGATAAGTATACAACTTTACAGTGTAATCCCGTTAGCATTGGCTCTCCATAGCTTCCCAAACAAAGCTCAAAAAATACAAACCAAAATCTCTCAACCTCACTACATATAGAAACTCACAAAAAATACAAAGAAATCGAGAGAATTCAGAGCCATCCTCTCTCATGCTATTTTCTACTCCTCTTTTCATTTTTAATCACTATGAAAAATCTAATCTCCCATCAATCCCGACCCATGCCTTGTCTTCAACTGCTCCCAACCAACATATTGTACACTAAATTTCCTTATTCTCATCCTCAGTGCAATGCCAAAACACCTACCCAAATACAACCAAGCCCAATATGAATAAATTTCAATAGCCCAAATCAATAATATATAAAGCCCAATACAAGCAACAACCCAAATAAGCATAGCCTAAATAAAACAAACACACCAAACAAAAGTCCAATTAAACAAAATTCTAGCCCAAATCCATAAATGAATACTATAGAAATGAAATAAAATAAAAAAGAAACAAAATAAAATAAAACAAAAACTTACCTATCTCCTAAAAACCGTGGACAAAGATGTAATAATAGGAGGTCGGTGGTCATGGAAATGGAGATTGTTGTTGTCAAAGATTGAAAGACATGTGGTATTGGTGCACCATGGAAAAAATGGGTGTAAAGGAGAAAAGGATGAGAAAGAAAGTGAGAAAATGAGGATGAGAAAGAATGATGGCATACCAAAGATGGTGTGTCATTGCTGACAATGGTGTCGGTGATTATTGGTGATGGAAAGTGGTATTGGCGATGGGTGTGAGTGGTAGTCTTGCTGATTGGAGGCGGTGTAGTGACAACTGATGAAGACGAAGGTAAAGATAGGAACAAGAAAAGAAAGAGATGGAAAGAAAGAGAGAGAAATGTGGGATCTACGCCTGTTAGGGTAGGACGGTGATGGTAGATGGCGGCGTAGAGACATTGGATGACGGTGATGCTGCGACGGAAAGGTGAAGAAGGTAGAGATGGGTAGGAGCGAGTCTATGAAGAGAGAAAAAAACGTTTATGAAATGGAGTACGATAGAAGGAAAAATAAAATAAAAAGGCTTGTAATGGGAGACAATGGTGGTAGTAGATTGTTAGATGACAATGGTGAAGAGAATGCAGACGAAAAAAAAAAGAGAAAAGGAAAAAGAAAAAGGAAAGTAAGAGGAGAGAAACAATGGGCGACTATAGAAGTATGTTATACTCTTTAGAGTTTCTATTTGAATTAATTATAGGACTTGATTTAACCAAATTGGGTATAAAATTAAGATAAAATGGAAGAGATCAAATAAAATAAAATAAAATAAAATACAATAAATAATAGTAAAAAAAAAAAACAAGTGTCTGCTGGTCCAAAAAGAGGGGTCTGTAATGATATAACAAAGTTAGACTTCATTGTCCTCTTATTATCCATTTTATGCATTGACCTTTATTTAAGCATTTAACCCATATCACTTTTATTATACATGACTTGAGTGCATTAGGGGTTGCACAAAAAAATATAAGTCATGGGCTTGTTGTAAGATGATAATTTGTTCACAATCGATTCATAGATTTGGGCAATCTAGTAGAAATTGGAGTGCACTATCTTCTAATTAAAGGGATGACTTGTCTTACCCATCGAGATGAGTTTCCCATGGTGAGTATACTAGTATGTATGGTGACACATTGAACAAGACCTATGGTGAATCATGACGTAAGACTATTAGATAATCATAATTCACCAAGCTACTATGTTATATAGACTCCCAACCTTGAGAGGATATTAAACCTATACTGAAATCAATAAGAGACTTTGACTTATGGGTGAGATCCTAAAATAGTCATATATTACCTATGGATTAGGTCACTGTTAATGGAAGTTGGTGGCAACAAGTATTCTCAATAGAGGTATCGTGATATCTTATGGCATTGAGACAACATGTCTCCCTAGGTGATCCAAAGGACATGTGATCATGAAATGTGTGGCCACATAATTCCTTTAGTGGAATTTGACATATGCTCCTTGGAGCTAGAGTGTGTCAGTTGATCATATAATTGAAGGATCTATAATGTAAGGATTGGAAAGATATCTTGATGGGTTGATAGCACTACTCTATTAGATTACGAATACCAATTCATGAGGAATCTGTTTATAATGAATAGTAGGTCAATAATCCATGTCTTGTCTTGTTGTAATTTAATAGGATACTAGAATGTAATTGATTCTCTTTAGTGGAGTATTGAGTCAACTTCAGAATTGGATTTTGAGGGAGTCATTATTTCCTATGGGTCACGATGGTCTCCACTTGAGCTCTTAGCTAGTTCATAATGTCACAATTTTTTAGGGTATTTTAGGTATATAATTCATAAGTGTGTAGAAGGGTGTTTTGGTAAAAAGTGAAAAGTTGTACTAAATCTTATTAATTGAATTTCCAAAATTAGCTAATTAATTCATTGAGACCCATTAGGGCTAATTAATTAATTAGGACCTAAGTGGGTTGGATTAGATGACTCAATCCTAATTTAGGCTTAGGTTACTTAAGCTCATAAGGAGCCTTATATAAACCCCTTTAGAGGTTTAGGGTTTAAGCTTTTGCCACTTTGATCATTGTCTTCCAGATAAAGGAATCTTAGCCATCCTTTAGAGAGAAAGAAAAGCCCACATTTTTCTCGTGCTTAGATATACGGGAGGAAAGATTAGGGGAAAGATTGTTAGGAAGACAAGTTCTATGAGAACCACCACGGTTTCAAAGTCTTGATTAGATGGAAATTGATCTTGGAACATCCAAATCGCAGGTTTGAATTTTCTCTTTTAGATCTAATATTCATTTTGGTTTTTGAAGCCATAATATTCCGATGCGTTAGATCTAGAGAAACCTAGGATAGAATGCATGCACCTCATGTTATCTAGGGCCAGGGAATAGAGCAATCTGGAATTCTTAACAGTTAGAACAACTTAAACAACAACTAGCCAATGAGTTCGAGATAAAAGGCCAAGGAAATTAAATTAATGTATTTTCTAAGAATTGGAGTTGCTTACCCAAGAAATGAAATTTTGTGTTACAATAGAAATATACTCTGAATCTCCTTTAAGAAACAAGGATGCTATGATGCAAACTAAGTAAAATGCCAATTGAATAGGATCATAGGCTAGGTGATTCACCTAAAGCAGTAGTGGTAGATTGAGGAAGGTAACAAAATTTAATTAGGAAATTAATATACTAGTCACACACATGACCAAACATAGCATATTTGTAAGTGTAGTGAGCCAATCCATGTAATCTCTTAAGGAAACACATCTAAAAGTAGTATACAAATTAAGTTTTCCGCTTTCTGAAGGCTACATGAGGTAAAGGAAATTTTGTTTAAGAATAATGAAGAACTAAACTTGGAAGCTTATACAGATGCAGATTAGGTAGGATGAAGAACTAAATTTTGTTTAAGAATAATAGTGAGTTTATTTATACTCCATATGTTTCAACTGGATGGTAACTTGCTGGTATCTTAACCAAGGAACTAACTAATCACTCATTTCAAGCCCTCATTGACAAGTTAGGAATAGAAAATTTCTATTCTTCAACTTGAGGTGAAGCATTGAAAAATCAACATAATACAAAGTTTGGAATGAGCTGTATATTTTGTATTTAATTTAGGCTAGTTTATGATATTGTGATTTTTTTTTTCATTTATTGTAAATCTAACCAATTTGATCAAATCATTATTTATATATTTTTTTAAATAATATAATATTTTCTATTGTTAGATAATTTAATAAATATAAATCATAATCATGACCTATTTATATTTTAAAATTTATGGCAATCATATAAAATAAGTGCTTCCATATTTTAAAATACTTGTATTATATTTAAAAAAAAAATAGATATTCGATTAGTTTGGAAGAATATTATTATAAATTATTATTTTATTTGTAATTTTATCCTATGCAACCACTTGAATAAAAATAGTTTTTTCTTAATTCCAAAACTTGATATATCCAAACATTAAGAATTTGTATCATCAAATCCCATCAAACTTACTTTTAGTGTGCATTTCTCAAAATACAATTCCTATTCTGCTTATTCCATGAACCAAATGGGGCCTTACAGTAAATAAAAGCTACCATATATTTTTGCAGCCTCATTCACCTGATAATTGTGCTTTGGTAAGACAATGCAAAGATGTGAAAATTGACAGGGAGTATATTTGATCTTGTATTGATGGAAAAAAACTGTGAATTTTCATGCTACAGCCAAATTTTTTCATACTTCAGTAAGTTTTTCTAGCTTCTTCTACTTTTTGTAGAGCTATTGATGGTTACTTTATTGTTAATTCACATATATCATTTCTTGTCGTGGTATATCTACTTCCACATCCTATGCAACTGCATCATACAATTCAATATTGTAACTGTCTTCCATGGAATAGTCTTTCTTTTGATCTTATGTGACCACCTTTTGGTGGAAAGTCACCAAGTCTCATGGATGTCACCTGCTATACTGCAATTTTGTCTCAACTTATATCATATAGTATTTTTGGGATCATAACTGGTATTGCTTGCTGAACAATACTAGTTACTTTGCTGATAACAAAGAACAATTTTAATTTGCTTCTAAATGGTGGAAACCGCATTTGTGCATCTTCTATCAATGCATGGTGGAAAGCCCATAGCTCTCATTTCAGTTGTTTCCAAATTATAACATTTCTGAGGTGTTGAATGTTTCAGGTATGCGTTTCTACGACAAATAGTAACTTCCCTGGGGGGAATGGGGCATAAAGAAGGCCGAATATATCTAACTTCTCCTTACACAGTTGCAACATCTGCTTTGACTAGTTTTATCACTAACCTAAGAGAGTTCCTGCATTAGGTAACCATCACACTAAGATCAGTGGCCATTATTACTCTAAAATTAGTCCTTAAACATACTCTATTTACTCTCTATCCTCTGCCATTCTAGTGTAAATAAATGATTTTAAGTACGGTTGTAGTACTTTAAAACCTAAAAAAAAAAAATTATTGATCGTTTCGGTATTTCAAGTGTTTACAATATATTATAAGAAAATTCTATGGTGTCGGGGGAGGTAGCATGCCTCATTTTTTTTTTTTTTTTTTTTTTTGAGTTGTTGAATGAAAGAGATTAAATCTCAACCATCCAAAAAAAAAAGAAAAAATGAAAAAAAAAATCGGGTACCTGTTCTCTCACTCTCTCAGCCTCTTTTCCCATTTTTTCTCTCTTTTCTCCTCCATAGCTGACTGTCTTCTCCTCTATAGTCGGTTGTTTCCCGTGCTCTCATCTCCACTCATCATCCTCCACAGCCAGCTAGTGTAGTTGTTGTTCCCCATCCTATTTTCTCACTAATTTCCTGTTTTCCCTCCACTTGTGTCCCCGTGCTCTCATCTCCACTCATCATCCTCCATAGTCGGCCATGTAGCTGATGTTCCCCATCCTATTCTCTCACCCATTTCCTATTTTCCCCCAATAATTTGGTATTTTCTCCACTAATCCTAAATAGTCGGTCGGGTTTCTATTTTCTCCCTCTTTTGTTGAATTTCCCGATATTTTCCTCTCTTCTCCATACTCGACTCTTCTCCAGGTACTTGTGTTTTTCGCTCATCTCCATCGGCTATTATTTTTAGGTGCTTTCAGTTGTCTTCGTGTATTGTTGGATGTTTTCGGGTGAGATATTGTAGTCGTTTCGGGTGGCATCTTTTCAAGTTCTATCTTTTCTTCATATCTCCTCTGTTTATGTCCATATTTAATTTTCATATTTGGGGTTTTTTCGGGTTTTGAAGTAAAGAGTGTGATACTCCCGCTCCTCCCTCTCCTCTCCATAACCCTTGTATTTTCTTCATATTTTATATTTTGTTTAAGGGTCGGCTTCTAAATTTTGTGGTTTGAAGACCCGAATTGAAGGCATAGCTAGAAGAAGAAGAAGAAGACGAGTAGTACTAAAAGAAAGAAAGCTAAAAAGGACACAATTTTTTGTAAATCAAAAGGGGGTTGTGTCGTAATTATTTGTCGAGTTCTATATTAAGGAAAAAAAATGTGAGTATTCATAATGTGTTTTACAATATTGTATCCATTATATTTCATGTTTTTTGTTAGATTTATAGATTGATCACATTAATGAAAAATAATGCAGTTAGATCCATAATTGGAGACTGAAAATAATTGATATGCTAATTTTGTGACCATTTAAAATGTACAGAGATTTAGGGAGGATTTTATAGTGGTGGTGAAAGTATGTTTGATTTATTATATTTGAAATCATATTATAAAAATTGACTTAAATGATTTGATTTAATTTATAGGAGCAAACGCAATGTTGTTGAAGTTGTTAGAAATCTAAAGAGGCATATCGGAGCTTGGATACATTACTAGTAAGGAAAAATAGAAATATGTAAAAGAACATGTTTTTTAATGTATTTTTTTTTGTGGTTGTTATAGTTAAATTTGTTTGAAATTTTTTTGTAGTAACGATCAATTGGCCATGATCAAAGAGAATGACAAAAGAGTTAAGATAAATGATGATGTAAGGAGTAATATTGTTATGTCTAATATAATTACATTTTAAAATTAGAATTTAAAGTATGTGACCAATTAATGTAGTTGAGGAAAAAAATGGGCAAGAAGTGGAATGAACTTTCAAAAGTAGAAAAAGAAGATTTCATGGCAAAGTCCAAAGAAAGTTCAAAACAATATTCACTTCAAAAGGGTGTGGTTCCAAAGGTAATTTTTTTGTAATGAATATTTATTTTCATTACTTATGTATTTGTTGGAAATTATATTAATGTAAACATGTTTGATGTTTGTGTATCTTTTCAGTTATATCTTCATACTCGATGCTCACCCGAGCGAGTGATTAGAGTTATTGAAGAATTAGAACCAAAGCAAAGAGCAGCCATAGAAGAAATAGGATTTGGTAGCCTCTTGCTACTTCAATGTAGGAAAATTGATCATGGGTTATGTCTTTGGTTGATAAATAGTTTCAACTCGAACACTTATATGTTAGAGTTGTATAATACTTGTATCAAATTATCCTCCATTGATGTTGAATTTATAATGGGATTGAGGGTAAGAGGGTTGAAGATTGGCATGAACAAAGATGTTAGCCATAAGAATGATTTATGTAAAAAATATTGTGATAAAAAAGGGCGATTGCCATTAGTGATGTTAGAAAATCAAATTAGGGAGGATAAATAAGGTGGAAACGATTTCAAAATTTGTTTTGTATTATTTGTGTTGGGTGCATTATTATGCCCAACAATGAAGCTTTTTGTGAAACGTTCTTTCTTACATCTTGTGGAAGACATCGATTCAATAAAGAAGATGAATTGGGCTGAATTTGTGTTGTCTTATCTTGTGCACGGGATTGAAAAGTTTAAGATGAAACAACAAAGTGAGGTTAGCGGTTTCTTATTGTTTTTAATGGTAATGTCCTTGTAATTAATCTACATCATAGTGAATTTCGAATTTGTTATAATAAAATTTTTTAACTAACTATATATCTATGTCAAATATAATTGCAGTTATTCTAGCATGAGCATACATCGTTCGAAGAGAAATTTCTACCATTATATACTCGACCTTATCCTCGGATTACTGATTGGGGAGATGATGAAGTACTGGACATGAAACGAAGATTGAAAAAACTCGGTGGATATGCAAATGACAATGTAAGTTATAGTTTCAAAAGTCTTTTAATATTGGTTTAAGGTTTTAGTGATTTTTAATCTGATATGTGTTATATTTTGATGAATATATTGTAGGTCAAAATATGGGTGATACAAAATGAGATAAGGGATTGTGTTGATAGAAATGCGATGACAATGGAGAAGGAGAATGAGGAGGATGAGAAATTTGAAATCAATCCAAAGAAAGATGTTATTAAACGAGTAAGTTTTACAATATTCATCGTGAGTATCAATATTAGTAGTGAACCCTTGTATTATGATGTTATTAATGAAGTTCCTATATATCACTAGGAACACGGTGGGAGCTTAATGGAGATGGATAAAACCTTTCAACAATTAAAGACACATCTAATTGATTTGTGTCATGGTGCAAGTAGTAGTAGCTGTGAAAAAGTTTTGACTGAATGGATAAATATACTACATTGAAAGTCTCTTCCTTGGGTCAAGCGAAAAACCTTTGAGAATGCATGAAGAATGACATTCTCTCATGCGAGAGAAGTTTGGAAGATAAGGACAATAAGAAAGGAAATGAACATTATGTTCACACTTTGTCAATTAAGAAGTTATGCACTGAGGACTTGAATGAAAAGAATGAAGATGCATGTGCTACATCAATTGAAGTGCATATCATTTCGGACAAAAATGTAGATATTTTACCACTTCTAATCAAAAGGAGTAGAAGGGATTATGGAAAGGTATGTATCATATAAAAGAAAAAATTATTTTCTTTACAACTACTTAACCATTACATAGTAAATAGATGTACATTAATGGAATTTTCCATATTAGGAACCATTACGAGCACTATGTGGTTATCCCGATCATGTCATGAAAACATGTACATCAAGGGAGAGGAAACCAAGTAAACTCAAGGTTTTCCCGTTTGTACACAATTTAAGGAAGATGGGAAAACGTCAAGCATCAGAGGTATAATACAAATAGTTTAATATCATGTTCTTATTTTTTATACTCAACATATATAGCTAATAATTATGTCATATTTTCGATTTAGTCAATCCCCATGTCCATTCGTGAAGACGTGGTGGATGCTCAATCATTTAACTTGTTGTTGATTATGTTTTCAATAAAGCATTGTCAAAAAGGTTTGTAGTGTCTAGAACATTCATAGATGTGTTGTTACAATTTTAGCCTTCATATGCTTCCAATTTAGTCAAGAATGTTTTAACATATTATTATTTTAGTGAGCTTCTTGTTGACTTTGATCATGAACATGGAGTTCATGGAGATTTTGAGTGCTTACGTCCTAGACAAAATTTGATGGATGTTGTAAGTACCTACTTCATTTATATCAAATGCATGCTAAATTAATTAAATTAATTTATTGAAGTTATTGTTTAACAACAGGTAATAAATCTAGAAGCCTCAAAGCTAAATTATTTTCAGAGGCAATTTATAGGCATTACAAGTACAAGATGCTATCTTCCCACGACATTTTCAGTAAGCTTATATTTCTCTTGTTGTTTACTTACGTATTAAGTACAATATACTAATGTTCGTATTATGTTTTATTATTAGAAAATGATTTTGTGCGGGAGTCCTCATCCTTTTTTTGATAGAAAAACATCCATCGTGAGTAAGTACATTAGCGAATTAGATGATTGCGAGAAGGTTAGTAATTATTTGTAATGTTTAATTGCATATATGAAATTTAGAGTAGATATTGTTTTCACCTATAATATAGTAGATATTTTGTGCCCCAACTCATATATATTGTTTTTCTAACTTTACAGCTATTTATTCCAATGCATGACGATTGCCCCGGTCATTGGTATCTGTGCGTCATTGACTTCAAAAACTCTCATATCCAAATTTTGGATTCATTGCGATCGAATAGTCAGGACGAGTTCCGATTTAAGAGTGCCAAAACAGTGGTATGCTTTCATCTTTTTATTTTCCTTTTATTTTGTTTTTTTTCTCTTCCATATTTATTAACACTTTCATAATAAATTAGGTTGAATTTTGTCAAATGTTCTTCAAACTGTATAAAACCAATTCTCCATTGATTGGGCTCCTTCGATTCCGACCCAAGATAATGGGTTAGTATGAATATATAACTCACATTAATATTGTTTATCTGAGCTATAATTATACAACCATTCAATAAATTGTTTTTCTTTTCTTTTATTTTTCTTAGGTGGGACTGTGGAATGCATGTCATTAAACATATGCAGACATTCAAAAATTGTGATTCGATGACGGTCTCCGACTTATGTAATTATGTTAAACTACGTCGGGAAATAGCAAGTAATTTAGTTTTACACGAGGGAAATAGAGAAAAACAAACCATCGTGGATATTGTTTGTATAAAGACGTCGACACGAGCAATTAAAAAATTATTATTATGATATTTGTTATTTTTCTAATATTTATCATTTCCATCTCCACATATCGTCATATTTATTAGGAAGTTGTGACCTTGGATGACCATACATTGTTCATGATTAAGTCTGTTTTATTTTAATATGCTATACTCTTTTTTCAATATGGTAGGCAAAATGAAATTATAATATATAGGCATCATTCATGTTCGACATGTTTGATTTTCTACGATCTTTTAGGTAATTAGATTTTTTTGTCCTTATATAGTTTGGGTTACTTTTCAAATATATATTCATTTATATATGCTCAAAATTATATACTTAGTACCTGTAGGAGTATAGGTTAGGCGACTAATATTTTTAGTTGATGTGAATTATAGGTACGACTTGTGAAGGCAGTGGAGACCAGTTGAGGAATGACGTTAAGCTAGTAAGATCCGATCGACCGATTTAGCTTAGTCCAGTGTCTACCGACAATGGAATTATGGCAACCGGTTGAGAACAATCCTCAACCGGATAATGACCCTTTTAATGCAGTGTCAACCGGTTGAGGATTTGTCCTTATTGGCTGAGGAATTTTAACAACCGGTTGAGGAATTTTTTAACTAGTGTCAACCGGTAAAGGAAGTTTCTCAACCGGTTGAGGAATGAAGGCAACCAGTAGAGGAATTTTCTCAACCGGTTAAGGCCAAATCTCAACCGGTTGCCTTGTTGAATGCTATCGTGCAATTTCTGAGTACGACTATGATTACTACTCAAAAAGTGCTATTTGATAGCTTTTAATTAATCCTTTTAAACACTTTTGAGTAGTAGTTAGTGCCTTTTAACCCAATTAGCATGTTAAGGCCCCTTTCAATCAATTCTAATCAAATTGTGTAAGTTTTGGTGTTTTTGTTAGTATTTTGATCACCAAAGCATTATGAGATTGAGGAGAGTTTTATGGAATCATTGGAAAAGAATGGGAAGCTCAGAGGCATGAAGAATCAAAGCTTTGGAGCACTTTTGCCATAAGCAAATCTGGAATGCAAGGAAAAGCAAAGAGGATCCAGCCATGAAGCATTCTTGATGACAGTCACTACAGCCACTTTTGGAGCACTTTCTGAAGTCCAAATTATGCATACAATATGTCATTTGAAAGCTTAGGAAGTCAACAATCCAATGCTTCAAACCGTGTGCAATTTGGAGCTGAAATGAGGAAGTTACAGCCGTTGGAAGACAACTGCTCCAAGCTGAAGGAAGGAGTCAGAAAAGTGCTGCGGAATCAGCCTTTTGTTGCGAGATATTTCGCAACACTTTTGCACAGTGCTATGGATTTCCCCTGAAGCTTCACGCCGCGATGGAAGCCAAACACCACAAGATGGAAGTCCACTTTGCAAAGGTGTTGAATCAGTTGGTTGCTATGAAGAAATTTCGCAGCCCTTCTTGTGCACCTGCGAAATTTCGCAGACCTCACCTTTCACCTGCGAAGTGGTCCTTAGTGCTTCCCGATATTTGTAACCGACACTTGGAGATATTTTTTATTAGATTTTTGTTGTCTAAATGCCCAAATTCACCTTGTAAACCACCAGTGATAGAATTCCTTAGTTTTTAAGTTAGGAATTTGGCAAAAATATCTATGTAATAGCTGTAAGTGTAATTGTGGTATAAAGGGAGCCCGAGGAGCCTGTTCTGAGGGTGTTGGGGTGATGAACCTTTTGTAAAAGTTTCAAAGGAAGTAAAATACAGAGCACTTGCTCTGCTTTTCATATATATTTTTGTTTTCTCATTCTTTTTCTTTCTAGCTAATCAAACTTTGAGGATTTTTCCTCAGGGGATGAGAGGCTAGGCTCTTCGTCTCTTGGAGCTAAGGTAGCCGGGTAAGTTCCCTCATGCATAAATTGGAAGTTTTGTTGTTTTAGTGTTTAATGAAGAGAAAGTGTGACCCGTTAATGGTTTTTATCTTTTTAGTTAACTTAAAACGCCTTTAAATCACCTGGGCCAACACTTGGTAAGACAAGTGATCTCCGTCCATGGAGATTCACTAGTTTACCCCTTGCGAGCCTCTGGGAGGTGACTTGAAGGTAGGATTTTCTAGAATTGCCAACACTTGGTAAGCTTTTGGACTCCAAGGAGACATCCATTAGTTATCTCTTGTGAGCTTTTGACGGGTAATCCAAGGTTAAGGATCACCTTGAATGGCAAGTGCTAGGTAAGAGGTATGAGCCATTGCAAGGTGCATCAGTGAGAGGGATTTAGTGTTTGAATCCATTAATGGGAAACATCTGTACAACACCGGTTGGAGAAGGAACTATATGTTAATTCTCTAATGCGAGGAAAAGAAACAAGTGACCGGAACTCCCTTTTTGCATGAGGAATCTGAGCCTAGTGATCTGAAACTCCAAGAAACACTTTTCTTTGTAAGTAAAATCAGTTACTATTTTTGGTTAGCTTAAAACCAATCTTTGTTCAAACGTCTTTTTATTTTCCTTTAAAGCTAACCTTGAAATGAAAAGGCACCAATTTATCTTTGAATTAATATCATTTGTGAAGTGAAAACCCATCCCAGTGAACGATCCTAGAGCCACTATGCTATAGTAGCTTTGTCTTTGCTACCCTAGTATATGGTGTAATAGGTTATAAATTTTGTTGACTAATCCCTCAATCAAGGAGCACCAGCTGGACACGAATCAGCTGAGACACCAATTAGGCATGAATCAGACTACCGTCCAATAAATGCTTATAAGTTGTACCAAAAACTTTTCACTCCATTAACATTGGACAAGGTACCATTAAGTTCAACTAAAAGGTTTGAAAGTTATGGAAATTGCCATTCCAAATTACTGAACTACGATTTACCACTTTGAGTTATATCATAACATTTACCAATTTCATATGAATTACATCATATTGATTACTTTCCTATAGTTAACTCATAACCACCTAATTGTCAAACTTTAATTGAATTTAATTAAATCCGCATGTGCAATTATTATTTTTTTTACATGATATAAATGAATCGGTTTCTCGTTTTACCAATCATTTTATCACTTGTTATCAATTAAATTATAAATGTAAAGGATATTGCATTATATCAATCAACTTGACTGTGGATCGGAATTCAGACTTTTCATTAAATACTTAAGTTAAAAGTACATATTAGCCAAATTAATAACGTAAACTAATATAAATACTGATTTAATACCTGTCATCCCTTACTCCGTTAAGGAATAAAAAAAATGGTTGCATAACCTTTTCATTTGGATATTTGTTTGGATCCCCACCTTGACATGGTGTTGTCATAGTTTGTTCAGATTGCTGAAATCCTGCTATCTGCACATGCACATTCCACTCTTAAAATTCAACTGTCCAATTCCATTCCAATTCCTTCAACCAAATCATTAAATAATGCATAGTTCAAATTCATGTCAAAAGTGTTTTTTAATCTCGAGCTTACATTGCCAAGTTTACCATAATCTATATACATGTCAGATCGGTCATTCGACAAATGCTCCCCTCACATTCCCTGCATTTTTCAATGATTAAGTGTTGTCAATTATTGTTGAATTAGATGTTATCAATGTGAGGAGTTGTGGCTTATTGGGAGGTATGCCTTTATGGTATCTCTTCCAAGGACTTGTATGTTTCTGTATGGCTTTATACTGAATCAAGATTACTGCATGAAATATTAGTGTTTTGCAGTTCACTTCAGTTTGATATAACTGAATTTTTTCTTGAGCAACTATTACTGGGAATTTAATGATATGATATGGCCTTTTTATTATTTAAAAAGTGTTTATAATTATTATATCAATAAGCTCAAACAATGTCTAAAATTAGTACCTTTGGGGATGGTCAGACATAACAAAACTAAATTACTGGAATTCTGTAAGACAGATTGCAAAATATTTGGACAACCAAATTAAGCTTTGGGGTTTTCATTTGAAGACTTTAAGATGAAATAAGGTTTAGGGTTTGGGGAGTTAAGGTTTGAGATTAGCAAAAATAAAGAAAAAGTGACTAGTTGGGCCCTAAGACTGATTCTAAGATTGCCAAGAATTAGAGATTAAGGACAAGAAGAGGACAAACAGAAGAATAAACATAGCAACCACATCTATAAAGTATCAATAAACTGATCCCAAATTCCAATAATTTAACTCCCACCTCAAATTTTGGTATATATTATTTATTTACGGGAAACAACATTTTGTTACATAAAGGTATAATAATGATATGTTGTCTTTCAAGTGAAACAAAAGTTAAGCTGAAAGGATTGGTCCACTTACTTGGAAAGTAAAACATCTTGCACAAAACAGCTAATTCTTTGTCAACCTATTAGTTTCATGAACGGTCTTCCTATGAATTTGATTTAAACAATCATTTGAGCTTCTTGAAATATCAGTAACTTTGTGGACTTCAAGTCTCTCTCTTATATTTTTAGACCGCCACCTTAAATAGTAGTTGTGTATTTTCACACAACAAATTTGTTGAAGAGCTCAAAGTTCTATCCTCCATTACACTTTCTACTGAGGATGAGGTTTCTGCCATTTCGGCTAAACCATAAACAATTACTTTGGGAAAACCTCTCAACACCTTGCTACAAAGATCCTTCAAAATGCTCTAGATTCCATATTCCCAAGATAGATTAGCAAAACTCATCAAAATTAGGCTTACAACAGCTAGATGAAGGGGATTCCAACGGCATGCCCTTTTAGGGTTCCGCATGGTTCAATTCAAGGAAATGCCCTTCAAGTCCAAAGAATCCTTTGTCACCAATAACGTACTGCACCTGCCAAGGGGATCTTTGTCTATCCTAGAAATCCCCTTTCTCTCCAGCCAAATCATTTAAAGGATAGCAAACTTCTCTCCCGATTGTGCTACTCTTCTTCCAGAATTCTTATGTAGACCATTACAACCAATGGTTATCAAATCATTACTACTATTGGAGGAATCTTAGGAATACCTATCAATTGAATTAATCTATGCCATAATCCCAAAGAAACAAGTTTTGAAGAAACGGGTAATTCACTTTCTCACCATTGTTAGAGCACAACACCCTGCTTCAGGTAAAGGGCAATAAATAACCCCCTAACAACAGTTGAACTAGGCAAAACCCTTGATTTCAGGTACTCTTTGATATTTCCACATTAAGGAAGATTGAGAGGAATAACTTGAAAAAGTCCTTACAAAGGCATGGAAAAAGGACTTTGAGAGCAAGCTTCAAGGAGCCAAATCCAAACCCTTGCATTAGTAAATAAAAGAAATGCATGGCAATGGATCAAATAATACATGAGAGAGGAGATGAAAAATTTTCTTGGTATGTTCAATTTGTCCCAACTCCTGAAAAAGCTATGATCTAGGATATTTCAAGCAAAAGGTTAATCCCTTTAATCCTCCCATAACTGATTTTGAAATTATTACCAACAGAAAAGCAGAAACAAATAAAATTTGCAAGTAAATATGGAGACTTGCAAACTCCATCTATAAATTTCTCTAAAATGAAAAGTTTCTCAATCTTGTAACCAACTGATTTGCAAGGCTAGAGAGCACTTCCAATTGAAGTCAAATTATAAACTATATATCTGTAGGCACTTTTAGAGTCTTGGAAATTTGAATGAAATAGAAACCAAACACTAATGGGAAATTCATAGTAAACAAGACTGAATTATGAGTATGACTCAATCTTGCTTTTTAGTATTAAATATTTATGCATAAATGCATCATTGCTATATGACATACCTAAATGAAAACAAAAGGAAAGTACCATTCTAGTCGACCATCAAATTAATTGGTTCCATTATTTTTACAACCGGTAGCCACTGCCCATTTGGGTGTTGCATCAACACATTGGCAATGTCTACCAGTTGAGATAAGAAGTCAACCGGTAGACTACAATCGGTCGACCGGTCCAGTTTTCATTACATATGTTGTAATCTGATAGGTTTCCTCTATAGATTGTTGTATTGATTGGAAATTTGGTCTTTTGAACATTTAATTGCTCTTGCTTTCAAGGGACATCATTGTGCTAATCGAATATCCATATAAACCAACATTTAGTTGGGTGGTAGCAGTTACAACAATGATGTATTGAACCCCATTTGTATAGGGGGAAATTTGTCTTCTGCATCGAAATGGACCTTGGCATTTTGATTGAATGGTTAAATTTTTTGACTGATGGCAAAACTTATGATTGAAATGCTCAAAGTAGTTGTTTATGCCAACTTGTTTTAACCTGCATAACCATACTATTCACTTGGAATATGAAAACAAGTATATTTCATTGAAAATTACATGTCTTTGATGAGAACCTCAAAACCTGTGTATGAAGAGTGGCACGACAAATTTATTTCAACTGGGTCATCGATCTTGTCATTATTATTTCATGAACCCACTAGTTGGATCCACTACCTATAGCTTTTTTGTTTTTTTAAGCAACCAAACAACATATTTTGTCTATTGTTTTTATTATTACTACTATTATTTAGGATGATTTTGGATTTCAGAAGAAGATCTCAATTTGCTTTGTTTATATGTTTCATGTCAGCAATTGAGGTATGATTTTGAAGATATTTAACCCTATTTTTTATAATGAAAACACAATATCTACAATAATCTTTGTTGTAGGAGTTTGAATGTAGGTAATGGATGAAGGAATTCCAAAGTGTTGTTCCATGAAATAATGGAATTCCTGAACAAAGGATCTCAAATAACAATAGAGGTTCATATGAATTTGTACCTGAATAACGACTTATTGGGAGTTACCTTATGCTAGGTTTATGTTCCATTTCATATTGAATCAGGGGAAGATCCTTGTAGTTTACAATGTCAATTGAATTTCCATGCTTAGCAATTAGAATTTCTGTATGATCTCCCATCTCACTTGTGGTCCTTGCCTGGTATATCATCTGATTGATGGCCTGTGGATTAATTTTTATTTGAACGCAGTTATTTGTTCCCACATAATAGGGGTGAATCAAATGGAGTGTAGGTGGCATATTATCCAAAGGTTGCTATTAAGAATGAGTACTGGTCAAATGAATGGAAGCATTTGAAGGTTTCTTTGGTGGTAAACCAATGAAAGTGTTTGGGTGTGGGTTCCATCTTTTATATAGGGCCAAGATTGTCAACAGAACCATCTCACAATATACAAATATAGCAGGCGTCAAGCACAATTATGCAGCAATGACACAGTAACTTGAAGTGCATAGAAGTTGTGACAACAAATCAGTACTTGAAGATGCTAATGTTAATGCATAGAGAGGTTGTGACAACGCATTATCTACAGGTTCCCAGGATTCTCCCATCAGTACAATAACAAATAATATTGATGATAATGTTGGTGATACCCATGATGATGAAGACGACTATATGGCCAAGTGGTTAGAGCTTCTTTGCAAATTTGTCCAATGGATATTATGTATAAGATATTAAACATTCATGTTAAGTTTTTCATAACTCGCCTTTCAAATCAATGGGCCCAAATTATTTATAATGATTTTAATTTTTTTATTTTTCTTTAAATTTTTTCATAGCTACCATATTAGGAAAATCCAATTATACACTACGAGAAACATAAAATTCCCCAAGTAAAGATTATATGTAGGATCCACAACATTCCATCCGCATCGAAATTCAGACTTTCCGTCACATACTTACATTAAAAGTACATATTAGCCAAAGTGATAACGTAAACTAATATAGATACTAATTTAATACCTTCCATACCTTACTCCATTAACGAATAATAACAATGTTACATATCCTTTTCATTTGGATATTTGTTTGGATCCCCACCTTCACATGGTGTTGTCATAGTTTGTTCATATTACTGAAATCCTACTATCTGCACATGCACATTCCACTGTTAAAATTTAGCTGTCCAATTCCATTCCAATTATTTCAACCAAATCATTAAATAATTCATAGTTCAAATTCATGTCAAAAGTCATTTTTTATTCCCAAGCTTACATTGCCAAATTCACCATAATCTATATATATGTCAGATCGGTCATTCAACAAATGCTCCCCTTGCATTCCCTGCATTTTTCAATGATTAAGTGTTGTCAATTATTGTTGAATTAGATGTTATCAATGTTTGTGTTCTTATATAACAAGGCAATTGTACATACAGGTAAGTTGCAAACATGTCAACTGACAAATTTGTTGAATGCGTCATTTCCATTTGAATGTCACATTGGGAAGACAAATTACTTTCCTGCTACGTACTCATAATGCCATGAAAATAATTATGTTAGTTATTTATGTAAGTACAGCTAAACAAGTTCATATTTGCGGCAATTCCTTATTCAATCTGACATACCATATCACGTTGATGACCAGCTTGAGGGATTCTAGCTTCTACACGCGTTCGAATTGTGTGACCCACTCTTTTACAATGACTACATCGTCTTCCCTTTTGAAAATTCGTTGCAACTTTACCTAAATTTCCTTTAGTCTTCACAATATATGGATCACGAACTTGGTTAGGACTTGTGGCTCTATCTGCTAATACTTTCTTCCCTTTCAAATTATTGTTATAGAGTTCCTCCAATCTCACCATCAAATTTTCTATTTCATTTTTCGCTTCTAGAAATGAAGATGATGTATTAGACGCATAGTAGGAGAGCTTGTTGCAAATCGAACTCAATGAACCATATCGTACAAACTGATCCATGTCATTATCCGTCTTATTCGTCGGTGCTGATCTTGTATGCATCTTTGCTAACTTTGTCCACCTCTTCAAAATACATAAATGAGGAATCTATTCCAAATGCTCCACCTTCATAACAACAATCATATGGCAACAAGGGATGCCAATTGACTCAAACATCATGCATAAGCATTTTAATGTTACAATATTCGGGCAAAATTGGACTTCCCATTTTAAGTTCGAGTGTCTAAACTTAGATAATGTGTATGCCCGCATTGAAACATCACTTTCAAGGCCTACCACAAAGAATAACTCTGCATTCTTCATCTCTCTCGAAATTTAAGGAAGGATTCTTTCGCATATACCGTCACAGTATGATTTTCAAGTATAGATAGCTTGGTTAAAAGCACGGGTGAAGAATTGTTCGACTCGAACTCTGTCTTTGCCTCGTTTTTCCGTATTCTCAATATTGCCCTATCAAATTGTTGTACAAACTCATACAGTCATAAATGAATTTTTAAGAATCTATTTAGATATGCATTCATACTCTCACACCTTTGTGTGTTTCTCATACCTGCAAAGAAATTTCCACGTAAATACGCCTCAGCCCATCTTTTGCGTTTTCCATAAATCTCGGTGACCCAACGATTCTCATTAAGACCCAAATTTTCAACCATTTCATGCCAAGCTTTTTCAAATTCTTTCGCATTCCCACGCATGAACATGCACCTTGAAAAGATGCTTATGAAGTCTTTAATATGAACATTCGTGAATGCATTTCGTTGCAAATGCCATAAACACAGGCGATGACACACATCGGGTAGTACTTTTTTAATTGCCTTACACATAGCTTTATCTCCATCAGTTACTACGGATATGGGTTTCTTATTCATCATTGCAATAAGAAATGTCTCCAACACCCATTCATATGTACCAACACTTTCATCTATCAATAACGCACTACCAAATACCACAGTTTGGTGGTGATGATTAGCACCAACCAACACTACTAGAAGCTTTTTATATGCATTTGTCATATACGTTGTATCAAATGCTAGGACATCTCCAAAACACGCATAATCCATTCGAGCAGTTGAATCAACCCAAAACAAGTTTGCTAGTCGACTTTCTTTATCGATGTTGAATTTATAAAAAAAATGAAGAATCCATTTCTGCCTTTTCACACAAGTAAGCCAACGCGGCTTCCACATCACCGTCTTTAATTTCAATTCTATGCATTGCATCAACGTGATTGTACATATCTTTTTGTGTGAAACCAACGTGCTGATGTCCCCCTAATTGTTTGACCATATAGTCCATAATTTGTGTGGTTTTAACACCTACTTTACGCAAATCATCAACTTGTGCCTTATCTGGATTCCTTACTGTTCGATGAGACCAAAAGAATTGTGTGCTGATAACATCGACCAAATTATGATTATGTTCTCCTATAAATTCCTTTACAATCCACTTCCATCTTTTCTATTCAAGTCTATACGAAATGTAACTTCACATCCAACTCTAGTCAACGATCGTGGCTCACGCTGTCGCTTGTCATTTTCAATAAACTTTGTCACTCGATGTCCTTCTCTAGAACACACCCACTTTCAAGATATTATATCTCCATTCTTGTCTCACTTCAAATCATCTTTTCGAATACTAAATCTGGTTACTTTTGCTAACATGTTGTAAAATGTTTCAGCCTCATCTATGTAATTGAATTGAAATTTGTATACATCTTCAACTAAAATACCCTTCAACACCTTCTCTTTCAAACCGTTTCCACCCAGCTAGTAAGTGCCACCAGTATATGCATCGTCATTGACGACGTCCTCCTCTTTCACTTCAAACTCCCACTTGATTGTTTTCTCCTTCATCAATTGCATCAGCTATATTTCATAAATAACGTAAAAAAAATTGCCCCAATAATACCTTAACAAATTATCCTATCACTTTCGTATCAATTAATTGCATACTTGAAGATAAATCGAATTCAGCTACATCATCCATTCTTAATTTTGGAAAAAATTCAACCGGTTGAGAAATTATTCAACCAGTGCACACTGCACACGTGTTAACTTCCCTATGATTTCAAATTTAAAAAGTCATCTAATGCAAAATAGTAACAATGTGCTATAGATAATCAAAAGCCAAACTTTTTAAAATCATTATGTAGAGGGAAGAACTTTTGAAAATGCAAATGTGACACCAATACCATCAAAAGATGGCGTTAGCCAATGATCGACGTTTGACATCTCTGGACAAACGCAACATAATTTAAATTGAACTTTGATAACCAAGTGAATGAATAGTTAAATTGAACTTTGATGGATATTCTTAGGGTAACTTAGGATTGATGGAGTGACTCAAGATCATCAAGATTTATTAATGATAGCATATTGCAGCATATTTTAAACTTGCAAGTGATGGTTCTGCTATTGAGGCTAATGTTGTAGTGCTTTTGGAGGTCCTTGTGTAAGAACAAGAATTGGGATTGTCCAACTTTTTGGTGGAAGGGGACTATGTTGTTGCTCTTGAGTAGCTAAAAAGAAAAGAGGTTCAATTGTATGGTTCCTCATAAAAGGAATCTATTCTCTTGTCTTGCTCTAATCTAGTTTAATGTGGAAGAAAGTGGTCGACCTGCAAATTAACCGGATGCACTTTTTTTCCTACCGGTAGACACTAGCCATTTTGGTGCTGCATAAAAAAATTGGCAATGTCTATCGGTTGAGAAAATATATCAACCGATCCCATTTAACCGGTCGACCTCTACATGTTCATTGTTATAATTTGTTAACTGACTGGCTCCCTGCATAGTTCAGAGTGAGAGCCAACTATATGGAACATGGATAAAGCTAATTGTATGTTTTCCTTGTTCGTTTCATTAAGGCCTTCATTCCTTATCAGGACGTTAGAAGGTTGTCCTACTTTTAATGCTTGTACACTATTTTGATTCTTGTTAATTTTTAGGGAACCTTAATAGTGATTGCTGGTACTGTTGAATATTTTTAGGGAAACCTAATAAGTGATCATTCAAAATTTATAATGAAGGTGCTCATGTGGAGTTTCTATAAAGACATTTGTTATATTTTTATATAGCCTGTTAATTTTTCATATTAAGCAATTTGGGAATGTTGCAAGTCTGAAGATGAAGGTACATTTGTGTTTCCTAGTTTAGCTAACATGTGAGCTCTACCCTTTTCTGTTTGGGAACCATCAATTAAATCTGTAACCTTAGCCATACTATGTTAAAAAGTTTTTCATCATTAAGCTTAGTTACAATATTCAAGGAGTTTGGCAGGCACAATAATTAATAGCACTCATGCACATTCTTTAAAAACCTGAAAAAACATCTTTATATAATACTATCTAAAAGCATGAAGGATTTTGGGTACGCCTCCAACATTATTCAAAAATTACCCCATTTTGGGAGTCAATCACACACATTTCTTAAGGTAGACTCTCTCCTTTTAAGTCAGTTGAATAGGTATTACCCTCTAAAATTTTTATGATAGTGTGATTTTTAAAGACAAGATCAATCATTTATATTAAAAAAATTAATGTCAACTTTTCTTCAATATGAGATAATAATGCCATTATGCTGGAATCATGTCTGCTTAGGGGAAAGCCCATAGGACAATTATTGAGAACTCCCTTTTGGTAGTCTTGTCTTCATCTGAAGAGCCTCTACATTAACTTTCTATACATCTAAAGTCAACCAGATGCATTTCATAAATCCAATCTCATTAAAATCCATCCAATCCTTTGAAATTAAACTTGCCCTTCTTTGTAGATTTTCAGCTTGTTTCTCTTACCTTGTTTAGCTGTATAGGAGCTCAATATTGTCAAATATATAGTTGTACCTTTTCTTAGTTAATCAGAATCCTAATTGTGAAATTATGTCTACTAAACCCGATTGATGAAAACACTTTGTCAAAGGTTATCTCTAGGCTTAATGACATCCATTCTTAAATTTGTTAGTACAGGTTGCCATAAGCAATTCGACTGTTTTCAATATGGTCGACCTATTGGTCTTTATTTTCAACATGCAACCACTTTGCAGTGTCTACAGGCTGAAGAAACAATTAGACCGATTGAGAAAAAAATCAACCAGTAGAGAAATTATTCAACCACTATACACTGATTAATCAGTTAACTGATGCATATTACTAAAAATGTGCTAGAAACAATCAAAATCCAAACTTTTTAACATCATTAAATACCATTTAAAAATCAGCATTAGGTTTTGGGAATATTTTCCCCATCCATTTGAAATTTGAGGGCATTCAGCTTAAAAAATGTATTATGGATTTGTTTAGCAAATATTTATTAAGTTAAGGATCATACCGCGAAAATGGAAAGTGCAAGTTTGATGCAGCTTGACCTGAAAATATGTCTTTTGGATGTTTTTTGTAACCTATGCTCCAACATATAGCAGACCTCGTTCACTCTCTAGCCTCCTTAGAATATGTTCCCTTCCAAATATATACTAACTTATCTATGTGGTTGGTTCATGGAGTTATTACATATTTTAATAGGTTGCCACATGTAGAAAACCAACCACCACAATGGTACACTTGGTGGTTGAAAGTTACCTTTTTTGCATCAGTTTTTTAGGTGCCATTAAATATAACATTTATAGGCAGGAGGGAAAGTCAGCCTAATGTGGATATGGTTTACACCCATTTGAAATGGATATATGTATAACTTTACAAAATATAAAGTGGAGATATGGACTTAATTGATAATATTGACATTTCTTAATGTTGTTTACCCTATTTATTGTAGTTATGTTTTCATACCATTTCCTACTTAGTATAGATTTTCATCAATTAACGTGTTTTATTTGTAATTAAGGCTTCATAATATATCCTAGATATGAGAAAGGTTAGTTAATTAAACTTAATTACTTAAATGAGCTATGTTACGATATCCTACTTATGGCAATTTTAAATAAATTTAGTTTCATTAATTTATTTCACTCATCATGCTATATCCTACTTATTCAAACTGTTTGGCATACAACCATAATTAATTTTAATGCCCCTGTCGTAGTATATGTTAGTTAATTTAAATTTTAATCTATTAAGCTGACTATATATTATTAAAATCATCATACTATATCCTACATATCAGAAAGGTTAGTTAATTAATCTGATTTAATTAAATTAAGTTCTCATATTTTATTGTCCTTAATATAAATTTTCTAAAAATAACCTCAATTAATTTAATTAAGGTAGATCAAAAGATTTATTCATATAATCCATTATAAGTTAAATGAGTTCATATGGAAAATATTAAATTAATATTGTAGCAAATATAATGTTTCATCTATGTAAGACATTAATTTAATTAAATTTTATGAGTTGATAAACTAGATGTTTTTCCATATAATAGGAAGGTCGACCGATATTCAAACCCAACTTCTAACCCTGAACCCGTTTGTCTTCTACTTCTTTCTTCTTCATCCTCACGCAATACCTGAAGCCCAATCCAAATATTCATGGCTCCAAAACGAGCACCGGTCGAACCATCCTCCACCGGCAACAAAGGGAAGAGAACGAAGGTAGCAAACATGAGCGGGACCAAAGGAAAGAGCTCCGACCCACAATGACCCAGCGACAGCAAACAGAATACCTTAGAGGGAGCACCACGCACTGGCAACAAAGGGAAATGACCGATCGTCGAAGCAAATACTGAGGTTCATAAGAAGGCCACCTTTGATCGATCTACGTTCACAACCCCTGAGCTAGCACAAAGATTTCATATTCATTTTGCCAATCATACCGTAATCCCGAGTAGGAACATTGATTTTGTAAAGCTCAATTATTTCCAATTTGATGTGTTTTTCGTGAGAATGGGTTGGTTTCCTATTGTCTCCATGAAAGAGTTTTTTTATCCTAGGGTTGTCAAATGTTTCTACTGCAATATGAAATTTGAAGATCAATGACCAATTACTACAACCATTAATGGTGTACAGATCAATTTTGATGTCGCTAAACTTTGCAAAATTTTAGACATTCCAAATGAAGGGGTTTGTTTATATGAAGCAAAGAAGTGGCCAAGGGTGGAAGGTTTCAAAGCTACAGAAGCTATATAGAGGCTATGTGGTTATCCGAAATCTGGTAGACCAACTTCTCCTTCATTGACCGCATTAAATCACATCATACAACACATGATATCGTACATTTTCATCCCCAAAGAAGGCCATCGAGACGATGTATCTTTCTTGTAGGCGTTTTTGGCTAACAGCATTCTCATAGAAAGAAAAGTTAATATTGGTTACATATTTTTCTGGCATATGAAAACTTGTTCATTAAACGAAGATTCAGTGCTCCCATATGGCATGTTTATCACAAAGATTGTCAAATACTTCAATGTCAATTTGCGGAATGAGACAGACAGGAAGAAACTCAAATCATTTGATACATATAATGCAGTTTCACTTCGGAGCATGCATTTTGTTAAAATAAAAAAAAAAATTGGTTCATGGGCAAGGAAGTCATCTGTCCCCCCTTCAGAGGTGGATGTGTCTTCGTACAACAGGTCCTCCAAAGATGACGAAAATGAATATCAGGCTGTAGAGGCAAGAACTTCTGAAAATGCAAATGTGACACCAATACCATCAAAAGAGGGTGTAGAAGCTACGACGGATGCATATCATCCTTCACAAATAGGTCGGAACAAGGCTAAGGCATCGGATAACCTCACTGCCTAAATTAGCTCTCTTGGTACCCGCTTAGAGATGGCATTAGCCAATGATCGACATTTGACATCTTTGGAGACTCGCATTGATGGTTTCCAAGAGGAATTCAAAGCGGGTATGCAGGTTATACAAGGGCAGCATGATGAGATGATGGCATTCTTGCGAGGCCACTTCCCGTTTCATGGCCGAGACCATATCTGACCCCTTCTATATTTTCCATAGAAATATATTAAGTAATGTTTGGGAAATTTTTTGAACATTTGGGTTATGTAATTGGCATTTTCTATTTATGACTTCCTCTTAAGACTTGTTTTGTTACTGATAGGCCATTCACATAAATGGCATAAATGTTTTCCCTCTATGCTGGTGATGGTATATGGATGATGTACTTACGTTTAGATTTATGGATTATATTATGCATCTCTATATTTATGTGCAACATCTATTCAGATGCATTAGTTTATCAATAGTGCAATCCTACAAAAAGAGTTGTATTTATACTTGTCTTAACTTTTGTTGGTCCCAATTCTCATGCATTATCCACCTTATGGCATCTGTTCCATGAGGGAATCAGTTTTATATTCTGATTGGCCTTATAGATCCTTGTTTGCATTAAAAACCCAGGTTAAGGGTGTTGATGAGATGCATTAAAAGGCCAACTTGTTTGGACGCTTCAATAAAGTTGAAATTCCTATTCTCGTCGACCACCAATGGAGTCGAGTGCATTTTTAATGCTACTGGTATCTACTGCCAATTTATGTGCTTTATGAAAAATAGGCATTGGCTACCGGTTGACAATATGGTTTACCAATAGCAAATAACCGGTCAACCGGTTAAGCACCATTGTTATACATGGGTCACCTGGTTTGCTTGCTGCATTGATTGTTATATTGTTATTACAAAGTTGTTTTTTCATTTCCATTATTTTCATATTCGATGTGCCTCTAATCAAAATTTGAGGAAAATCTGTTTTCCCATTCTTGATTGGCCAACTTCCACCTAAGTAGGAAAGTTCTGAGAACATTGCTTTTTATTTTTGCTTTGCACTTCCACCTAAGTAGGAAGCACCATTCTGTTCTCTTCTTATTTTGGTTTTGCAGGTGCCATCAAATAGGCAAAATTTTGTCAATTGAAAAGTGCAATGTGTGGTGTACCTCATCAACTTTGGCCACATCCCTTCATTGCAAGACTGTCATTTGTGAAAAGTAAACTCACCACTTCCATGTCCTCTTGGGCTATAATCGAACGATGATGGATTCCCTAACAAACACCTCCACCATAGTGGGTGCTTGCTTTTCCAAATGATCTTCTGTCATCGTGGCCTATGTAGGCTCCTACAATTCTAAAGGGGTCTACCGTCCCGCTTATCACAAAATTATGTCTCCAATATTCTGCTGCTATAATGAAATAGTTTTGAATAAGATGATTCTTTGGTTTTACCTAATGTCTTTCATCCATTGTTTAGTTATAGGTTATGGGATATCTGCATGTGAAGAAGCTTCAATTGTTGGGTGCAAAAAGTTATTTAAAAATCTTAACATACACTTTAAAGTCATTGTAGTCACAGGGTGCTTTGGGTGCTGTTACGGTCAATGACTAGGATTAATCTAATGGAATATTAGATGCACATTTAGTTTGTGTACCTGAACATTCCATTAGTGGGAGTGTAAAGGTTATTATTCTATGGTTTGTACTAAGAAAATGTGAAGTTCTAAATTATTTCTAGCTCTTAGCATATGAGCCACACTTGCGACTAGCCACTCATGATGTTGCTAATGAGGAGGTCTACATGTTGAGGATGGACTAGGCTGCAACTACATTTGCCAAGGCTATTGAAGGATGCTCAATTCAGCCAATGGAGAGGTTTGTCGCCTTGGTCGACCAACTACAAGTTCATGTAGATTCCCTTGTAGATGATCTTCAAGCACACATTGACACTTGTGTGAATGAGTTTTATGATTGATGTAAGCACATGGATGAATGCCTAAAAAATATGTATTCTCTTGCCTTGGTCTAAGCTAATATAATGTGGAAGAATGTGGTCGACCTACAAATGAACCGGAAGCACTTTTTTGCTACCGGTAGCCACTGGACATTTTTGTGCTGCCTCAAAAAAATGGCAGTGTCTACTGGTTGAGAAAATGTATCAACCGGTAGCATTTAACCGGTCGACCACTTAATGTTCACTGTTATAAGTTGCTAAATGAGTGGCTTCCTGCATAGTATAGGGTGAGAGCCAACTATATGGAACATGGATAGAGCTGATTATATGTTTTCGTTGTTCGTTTCATTAAAGCCTTCATTCCTGATCAGGAGGTGGTCAAATGTTGTCCTAGTTTTGATGCATGTACCCTGTTTTGATTCTTGTTAATTTTAAGGGAAGCTTTTGTATGGGCCAACGTGTACCAATAAGGTGACCTGTTGAAGATTAATTGATTAGACAACCCATTTTCCATCCTTACCATTAGAGTAAGATCTATTCCAGTATTCTCGTTACTTCATTTGTGGACATATGTATATATTTAGAGTAAGATCTATTCCAGTATTCTCGTTACTTCATTTGTGGACATATGTATATATAGACACACACACTCACATACTTGCTTTCCTATTTGTTAACTTTTGCTTCCATAGGTTCTCAGGAAACTAACCGTTGCATATTATTTTCTACAATCTCTCATACTTTCCATACACTTAAGTTTCGTGAGAATATTACTTCTTTTTTGTATTACTTGGGGCAGTACATATTTTCCTGTTTGGACTTCATTTCCCCTAATTCATGTCTCATTTGTTTTGTTTTATGACAACTGCAAGTAGATGTTAAAGATGGCAACATGCCCATATTTGATGGCATGAATACATCAAGTAATTTTTTTTACTCCAATTCATATTCACTGATAACTAAAATTTTGTTGTCTTGTATGACAGTGTTATCTTGATCAGGTTTTCATTTGAATTTTTCTAATTTAGGTCTTTGGGGGATAATGAGTCTCTTGAGGAAAATGGCCTTCTGGTACTGGTGGGAAAACTTGAGTTCTAGGCACTTTTCTTAAATGCCTTTTTTTAATCATTACAACATTGTGGAAATGTTTCATCCATTAAAGCAATAAAATTTTGCTTGTATAGTTTAATTCCTAAATCTATTCGTTCTGGATAATTAAGGATGGAATACGAAAAGATCTTCATGTGAGATTAAAATGTTTAAAAACTTAAACTGTTATAGATCAGAAACAACAGCTACTCAACCTAACAACTATATACTCAAGTGTTGAATGATTAATTGAAGGGTTAGGGGGCATGTGTGGTGTTTTTTATATGCCATTGGTTCCATTTCGGTTATGGAATTAATAAAATATGGGAATGCCTATAGAGTTCCTTGAATTAGAGTAATTTGGTCCTGCAATTCCACCGTTCTCATCTAGAAAGAGGAAAAGGATTAATATTGGTTTAATATTAAGGCCTTCTTCTTCTTTCCAAATGAGAACATTGGAACATTGAGTAATTTCAATAATAAAGACAATTGCAATGACATACTGGTTGAAGACTAATATTAAGCCCCCATTTAATACTAATTTATTTAAGTCCCTAAAAGGTCTTCATAACTGCTAAAGAGCTTTACAGGATTTGTGATTATGCAATGAAGCACATTCAGTTGAAGAATCTTGAGGTCTAAAACCTCTTTTCAAAAGTTATGAGGGATATGCTTTTATAAAAGAGCTATATATGAAGAAATTTTAAAATTTCAAATTTCTTGAGGTTAAATAAAACCTCTTCTTTACACATCTTTTTAGCAAAGCTATTCACTACAAATTAAACCTGTGCCATGTAGGCCATAAGTAAACTTAAGTCCTTTTCATTTTCTTACCAATCCATTTTCAATGCATTAATTTTGTATGTTATTCGAGGATTGTGGAAGATGAATTTTTTTTTCACGCTGTGATATCAGGATTAGCTTGGTTGTACTTGTAGCAACTTGCTCTGTCGTTGAATTCCAAGTAATAATGTAATATTGTTAGATTGATGCCTTTTTGGTTAAGAAAGATATATGTCGAAAAATAACACATCTCATAAATGATGTCAGTACAAATAGAAAGGAAGAATGAAAGCTGAGCAGGTACAAATTTTAAAAAGCTCTCGTACATTAAAGGTAGGAAAAATAATGCAATCAAACACTAAACACCAATCACTCAAAAAGTGTCCTCAATATTTCCTTATAATCTACTCTTGATCATTGTGGATGAAGTTCACTAAATTCCTAGTGGTCGTGAATTGCTCGACATAGGGAAGCATACTTAAAAATATATTGGTCAATGACATTGTATTTGATAACGATACTTACATAAACAATACAAGTTGCCACATCGGCCAAAAATGAGAAGGTGAAGAAACACCAAACAATGCATGCTTATAACAAGGAAGCCTTGAAGGTCAAATGATCATAAAGACTACCTGAACCATAGACATCATGAGGTCCTTAGGAGACTCTTCTGGCCAAGGGAGTGTAACCTTAGCCATTCTGTTCTCCAGCTTGACATAACTGTGTTTTCTCATACAATTCCCATTGATGACAGCTCTTGGTCTTAGCATATGAGCCATACTTACGACTACCTACTCATGATGTTGCTGATGAGGAGGTCTACATGTTGAGGATGGACTAAGGAAGGAGACAACATTGAAGTCCACAATCCAGAGCTCACAGTAGCCATGGACAAGTTGACAATTCCCAACCAGCTGCTACTGCATTTTCCAAGGCTATTGGAGGATGCTCAATTCAGGCATTAGAGAGGTTTGTGGCCTTGATTGACCAACTAAAAGTTCATGTGGATAACCTTGTAGATGATCTTCGAGCACACATTGACACTTGTGTGCATCAGTTTTATGCTTGATGTAAGCACATGGATGAATGCCTAACAGTTGTTCAGTCCTAGGTATCTACTCAATGCAATCCAAGCTCCAAGCATGTTGGTTAAAATACTATATTTGAAGCATGGAAAGTGTTCAATAGTATGCATGAGAGGGGCATCAGAGTTACTTGGAAATCTTATTCAATGTTCATTAAGGATTAGATACAAAGATTATGTTGTTTGTTATGCTTGATAGCAAATAATTTGATAAAAAAAACTAAATTGTTACAAATATTAGATACACTTCCGAAATGCATTACCAAACGAATTCTTATACAGTTTTGAAGGTATTTGTGTAAGGCTTTTCATGGTCCATAATATCCACAAAGTTTAAGCACTTCCCCCTTAGCGAGGGGCCCTTGTAACCAAAAAAACTTAACCCTTAAAAGGTGTTCCATTCGATAAAATTGGGTTCTATGTTGAGTGCATAATTATGCAATCATACTTATTCAGCAATTTATTCAATGGCCATGGCAGGCATACCATTGTTGATCATGGCAGAGGTATAACTTAATTATTGTTTGTGAGCTTCAAACTTCCTTCAGTGAATATTTTAGTGGAAGTATATATTTACTTGATGATATTGATAGATGGATTTCCATTATTTTCAAATATATCCCATAAACATAAATGGTCTGGCATGCAGCGTAGTTGATCAAGTTCTTGCTTTTTAGTATTTAATATTTATGCATAAATACATCATCGCCATATCACATACCTAAATGAAAACAAAAGGAAAGTCCAATTCCGATCAACCATCAAAATAACTGGTTCCATTTATTTTGCTACCAGTAGCCACTGCCCATTTGGGTGCTGCATAAACACATTTACAGTGTCTACCGGTTGAGATAAGTAGTCAACCAGTTGAATATAACCAGTCGACCGGATAAGATTTCATTTTATAAGTTGTAATTTGATTGGTTTACTCCATAGATTGTTCTATTGATAGGCAATTTGGCCTTTTGCTACATCTAATTGCTCTTGCTTTAAAGGGACATCATTGTGCTAATCGAACATCCATATAAACCAACATTTAGTTGCGTGGTAGCAATTATATCTATTATGAGAAGGTGCATAGATAATAAAGTTGGAATTGAAGGCCTTAAGGTTGAATTTCTGTCATCCAAACATGGAAGTTCAAAAACAGTAGTACACAAAGTAGGGATAATGCTATGGAAAAAATGTCAAAGATGATGGTGAATGCAATGACACTAGACTGACATGGTGGTGAACTCTATCAGGTAATATATGTATAGGGAATAAAATTTGTTTAGGGTAAGTGATATGAATTTTATAATTGAAAATGTTTGTTATTCGATCCGCGAAAACATATTTTGACACTGTTGTTTGATTAGAGGTTTTAAAATTTGCATGCCTTTGATGAGAACCTCAACCCCTTTGTATGAAGAGTGGGATGACAAATTTATTTGAACTAGGTTATCGATCTTGTCGGTATTGATGAACGCAATCACTTGATTTAGGCTTTCATTTTCTTTTATGTAGAATTATGTGATGTGTGATGGCTTGAAGAGAAAACCTTTTAACTTGGTTTGGGATCATAAGAAGTAAAGAGGACAGAACATATAGTGGAAGGGAAGTAAACGGTCTAACAAAAGTAAATTACTAGAATTCTGTAAGACATATTGCTAAATATTTGGACAAACAAATTAAGCTTTGGGGTTTCCATGTGAAGACTTTAAGGTGAAATGAGGTTTATGGTTTGGGGAGTTAGGGTTTTAGATTAGCAAAAATAAAGAAAAAGTGACCGGTTAGGGCCTGAGACTGATTCTAATATTGCCAAGAATTAGATATCAAGGAGGAGAAGAGGAAAGGGAGAAGTAAAAACATAGCAACCACATCTATAAAGTATCAATAAACTGATCCCAAATTGCAATAATTTAACCCCCAGCTCAAATTTTGTTATATATAATTTAGTTACAGGAACAACATTTTGTTAAATAAAGGTACAATAATGATATGTTGTCTTTCAAGTGGAAGTAAAGTAAGGGTGAAATGATTGGTCAACCAACTTGGAAGGTAAAACATCTTGCACAAAAACGACTAAACCTTTGTGAACCTGTTAGTTTCATGAATGGTCTATCTAGGAATATATTTGAAATAACCATCTGAGTTTCTTCAAAGATCAGTAATTTTGTGGACTTCAAGTATCTCTCTTAGCTTTTGAGACCCCCAGCTAAAACAGTGGTTGTGTCCTTTACACAGTAAATTTGTTGAAGAGCACAAAGTTCTGTCCTCCATTAGACTTTCTAGTGAGGCTGAGATTTTTGCCATTTTGGCTAAACCAGAACCAATTAGTTTGGGAAAATCTCTCAACACATTGCAACAAAGATCCTTCACAATGATACTAATTCCATATTCCCAAGATTGCTTAGCAAAACTCATCAAAATTAAGCTTAAAACAGCTAGATGAAAGGGCTTCCAATGGCATGTCCTTTCAGGGTTCTGCATGGTAGACTTAAAGGGAATGCCCTGAAAGTCCTGAGAATCCTTTGTCATCGATAAGGTACTGCACCTACCAAGGGGATCTTTGTCTATCGTAGAAATCACCTTTCTCCCCAGCCAAATCATTTAGAAGATAGCAAACATCTCCCCCGGCTGTGGTACTCTGCCTCCAGAATTCTTATCTAGACCATTATAACCAATGGTGATCAAATCATTAGTACTCTTGGAGGAACCCTAGGAATACCAATCAATTGAATTAATTTGTGCCATAATCCCAAAGAAACAGGTTCTGAAGAAATGGGTGATTCACTTTCTCACCATTGTTAGAGCACAACACCATGCTTCAGGGAAAGGGCAAAAAATGGCCTCCTAATAGCAGTTGAACCAGGCAAAATCCTTGATTTCAGGTACTCGTTGAGATTTCCAGATTGAGGATGCCTGGAATAGAAGGCAAAGGCGAGATCATTCTGGCCTATATCAAACATGTAAAGTGTCTTCTACAAATAATCTTGTGGGGGCACACACTTCTCATACTCTTGTCTACAACAAAGTGAAGCCACAACATGGTATTTGTGAAGTTCTTGTTGAAAACTGTATCATGTTCTCCTTTGTCAAGTTGAAAGGAATTCTATGAATGATCATGCAGCTGCACCTTAAAACTTTTACATGGTTGGAGTCCATACCTTGAGCTAGCAATTCAAGAACCCGGTTTGTGAATAGCATAAACTGAGCCACCTGAACTTGAAATGAAAATGGGATGACCGAAGATGCACCATGTAGTATAGTGGATCCTGCAGCATCAAAATTGCATCATTCTGGGAAATTCGGCATACCAACTAAATCCAAATATGGAGATAGAAATGGAAGGCCCATTGCATTGGATATGCTATTTTTTTGTGTATCTATACCATTTTAGTATCCTATAATTTGAACTCATTCTGCAACACCCTTTTCATGACTTGAACAGATGGAGTTGTCTAATACCTAATTTGCAAGTGAATCATATACAAACAATGAGAACATTGGTTTGGTTTATGCTTTTGTTCATATTTTATTGTAGTGTTTTGGCATATAGGATATCATTTGAAAGAGCAAGTGAATGGGGTTAAAAGTTATAGGTAATAAATTTTTTATAATTTTTGGTCTGCATATAATAGCTAGTGCTTTTGAGATATGAAAACTATGATGACATTTGTAGGTAATTTCCAAAACTTTTACTAAGGTTATGTTCTCTGTTAGGGTGAAAAATATATTTATTCATTTGGTTGATGTTTTTCTCTTCTAGATCAAACGGGGATCAACTGTTATACCATCTGTAATGGGATTTGTTTGGGTCAAATTACCCACTATATATATAGTATAAGAAACCTTTTCCCCGAGTCATGCACCAGATGACATTATCTAAACCCCATTTCCACTTTTGAAACAGTAATAAAAGCACACTGCCTCAAGTAATAGCAGAGAATCATTACACATTAAGTAGTAAAAGCCCCAAGGAAGTTGTTAGGCAATGTATTAAAATAAAGAACCAAGTGCTAGATAAGCATTTGTAGCTTTCACTGAAACTGAGCACTGTTTGTCAAATTTGGAATGAAACAATAGGAATAAGGGCATTGCACATTTAGAACTTGAGGGGAAGAAGGAAAGACATCTTGTCTGAGAATGAGGGATAAGAATATTTCACAGTGAGTATTTGTGATGAGACATACTGGTTTGCAGCCTTTGAGTAATGAATTCCATCCCAGTTCACATACTCGGTACTATCACTACACCCTTTACCTGTGATTTCAGTCCCATTCACAACCTTTGTCTTCCCACAGGGGACCCGACTGTCATAGTTAAATGGTGGACCTCCATGTCCACAACAAGCCATCAAAGGGTCCTCAAAGCCTACCAATAACCATTCAAACAAAACATAATTTTTTTAATTTGATCTGATTGGATTGAAGAAGAACACTGCAGAATAAAAGAAGCATGATCATAATTGCTCTTGCTTTGAAGAGGCATCATTATGCTAATCAAACATCCATATAAACCAACTTTTATGCGGGTGCTAGTAGTTATATCTATTATGAGTAGGTGTATAGATAATAAAGCTAGAATTGAAGGACTTAAGGTTGAATTTATGTCCTCCAAACATGGAAGTTAAAAACAGTAGTACACAAGGTAGGGATAATCCTATGGAAAATGGTCAAAGATGATGGTGAATGCAATGACACTAGACTGACCTGGTGGTGAACTCTATCAGGTAATATATGCATAGGGAATAAAATTTTTATGGGGTAAATGATATGAATCTTATAATTTAAAATGTCTATTATTCGATTGGGCAATCCATATTTTGACATCGTTGTTTGAGTTGAGGTTTTACTCTTTTGTTAGAGCATTAAGGTAGGCCATCGTTTATGATTTAAAGTCTATGCATGGGATCTCCATATTTAGGTTTGTAAGTTGACTTCATTTTATCAATTTACTACATATTCTATGAGATCAAATCTGAATGAATGCAAATGTGTCAATTTCATATAAAGAAGGAGTTGTACCTTTTCAAAAAGTTATCAGAATACTTAGGAGTCAAGCTCTGGTCCCTCAGTGTGATTTAATTTGCAACATTTAACTTGAGACAATCCTTCCTCTACTTCGATGAAAAGCCAACGCATTGGTGGTAAGAAAAATGTTTTCTTTTTAATTTTTTTCCTCTTATATACAAAACTCGCAGTTTTGATCCCTACCATTAATTGGGCAATCTAGTCATAATTGGGTAATACCATTTGAGTGTATGAATCACCAGATCAAAAACATAAATGACATGTAAAGGATATTCATGTACCGGTCAACCACCATATGAAGTGGTTGAAAATTTTTTTGCAACTGGTAGACACTGCCCATTTTGGTGCTTCAGCATAAGAAATGGCAGTGCCTACCAGCTGAGAATATGGGCAAACGGATAGCATTTTTCCAATCGACTGCTTAATAGTTAATGAAGTAAGGCGGTAAAATGTTGGATTAATGCATAGATTATTCTCGACTAATTCAAAAGTATTTTTTTGGGACTTGATATGGCTTGGATATTGTTTAAATAGGTTCATTACACTTAGGAGGTGTTGAAATGATTTCCGGAAAAATCCAAATCTAAAAATACTAAAAAATTAATAAGGTTACAAAGAATGTGAGGATTCCTCACATTCTTCGTACCCTTCCAATTCTCCACTTCTTTGAACTTTTTAAAATTTTTTGGGACTTCATATGGCTTGTATGTTGTTTAAATAGATTCATTACACTTAGGAGGTGGTCAAATGATTTCCAAAATCCAAATCCAAAAATACTAAAAAATTAACAAGGGTACGAAGAATGTGAGGACCCTCCCAATTCTCCAATTCTTTGGACTTTTTAAAATTTGTTGGGACTTCATATGGTTTGGATGTTGTTTAAATAGGTTCATTACACTTAAGAGATGGTCAAATGATTTCTGGAAAAATCCAAATCCAAAAATACTAAAAAATTAACAAGGGTACGAAGAATGTGACGAATCCTCACATTCTTCGTACCCTCCCAATTCTCCACTTCTTTAGACTTTTTAAATTTTTTTTGGGACTTCATATGGCTTGGATATTGTTAAATAGGTTCATTACACTTAGGAGGTGGTGAAATGATTTCCAGAAAAATCCAAATCCAAAAATACTAAAAAATTAACAAGGGTACGAAGAATGTGAGGATTCCTCACATTCTTCGTACCCTCCCAATTCTCCATTTCTTTGAACCTTTTACCAAATCCAAACATACTAAAAAATTAACAAGGGTACGAAGAATGTGACGAATCCTCACATTCTTCGTACCCTCCCAATTCTCCACTTCGTTGAACTTTTTAAAATTTTTTGGAACTTCATATGGCTTGGATGTTGTTTAAATAGGTTCATTACACTCAGTAAGTGGTCAAATGATTTCTGAAAAAATCAAAATCCAAAAATACTAAAAAATTAACAAGGGTACAAAGAATGTGAGGATTCCTCACATTCTTCGTACCCTCCCAATTCTCCACTTCTTTGGACTTTTAAAAATTTTTTGGGACTTCATATGGCTTGGATTTTGTTTAAATAGGTTCATTACACTTAGGAGGTGGTCAAATGATTTCTAGAAAAATCCAAATCCAAAAATACTAAAAAAAATTAATAAGGGTACGAAGAATGTGAGGAATCCTCACATTCTTCGTACCCTCCCAATTCTCCACTTCTTTGGACTTTTTAAATTTTTTTTTGGGACTTCATATGGCTTGGATATTGTTTAAATAGGTTCATTACACTTAGGAGGTGGTGAAATGATTTCCAGAAAAATCCAAATCCAAAAATACTAAAAAATTAACAAGGGTACGAAGAATGTGAGGAATCCTCACATTCTTCGTACCCTCCCAATTCTCCGCTTCTTTGAACCTTTTACCAAATCCAAAAATACTAAAAAATTAATAAGGGTACGAAGAATGTGACGAATCCTCACATTCTTCGTACCCTCCCAATTCTCCACTTCGTTGAACTTTTTAAAAATTTTTGGGACTTCATATGGCTTGGATGTTGTTTAAATAGGTTCATTACACTCAATAAGTGGTCAAATGATTTCCGGAAAAATCCAAATCCAAAAATACTAAAAAATTAACAAGGGTACGAAAAATGTGAGGATTCCTCACATTCTTCGTACACTCCCAATTCTCCACTTCTTTGGACTTTTTAAAATTTTTTGGGACTTCATATGGCTTGGATTTTGTTTAAATAGGTTTATTACACTTAGGAGGTGGTCAAATGATTTCCGAAAAAATCCAAATACTAAAAAAATTAACAAGAGCACGAAGAATGTAAAGAATCCTCACATTCTCTGTACCCTCCCAATTCTCCACTTCTTTAAACTTTTAAAAAAAATTTGGGACTTCATATGGCTTGGATATTGTTTAAATAGGTTTATTACACTTAGAAGGTGGTCAAATGATTTCCGAAAAAATCCAAATCCAAAAACACTAAAAAATTAGACAAGGGTACGAAGAATGTGAGGAATCCTCACATTCTTCGTACCCTCCTAATTCTCCACTTATTTGAACTTTTTAAAATTTTTTGGGACTTCATATGAGTTGGATATTGTTTAAATAGGTTCATTACACTTAGGAGGTATTCAAATGATTTCCAGAAAAATCCAAATCCAAAAATACTAAAAATTTAACAAGGGTATGAAGAATGTGAGGAATCCTCATTCTTTGTACCCTGTCAATTCTCCACTTCTTTGAACTTTTTAAAATTTTTTGGGACTTCATATGGCTTGAATATTGTTTAAATAGGTTCATTATACTTAGGAGATGTTCAAATGATTTTCGAAAAAATCCAAATCCAAAAATATTAAAAAAATTATACAAGGGTACAAAGAATATGAGGAATCCTCTCCATTCTCCGCTTATATGATGTTTTAAAAATGTTTAGGGACTTCATATGGCTTAGATATTGTTTAAATTCATTCATTACACTGAGTGGATGTTTAAATGAAGCCCAAAAAAATCAAAATCTAAAAATACTAACAAATTAGTAAGAGAATCTCACATTCTTCATGTCCTCCTACTATCCACTTATTTGATTTTTTTTTTTTTAAAAAAAAAAAATTGGGATTTCTTATGACTTAGATATTGTTTAGGTAAGTTCAGTACATTTTGAGGGTGCGAAGTGGATCCTTGAAAAATTCAAAATGGAAATTTACGGAAAAAATCAGTGAGGGGTTTGGATTTTCATATTTTTGGTAATTATACTTTTTTTATTTTCAATATTTAACCAATTTTTTTGAAACGCTAAGAAATAATTTAGTCATATATTCTCAATTAATAATTAGTACACAACTAATTTAATTTTAATTTAATATATATTTTATAAAATTTATTTCTATTTTTTCCCATTTTTGTCACTTCATAAACCAATTATATTGTTTTTCACACTTCAAATATTCGTCAAATTTTGTCAACAAATTATTTGATGTTAAAATAAATTAAATTTACTTTTCCTTGATTTATAAATTATATCAGCAACTTATTTATAATTTTTTGTTTATTTTAAATTTATTTTTTATCTAGGGTTTAATCACTTTATAGTACAAAAATAAATAAACTGCAATTTATTTTTTCAAAATTTCCTTTATTTTTCTGTTTCATAAAAAAAATTCTCCAAGCAAAATAATTACATTAAACAAATTTATAATTGGTTAATGTAATAGATGTAACAATGTGTGTTGCATGGGATTAATTCCCATGGCAACGGATCGGGTAACCTAAAGAATTGGTTTTGTTTAATTTTTTTTAAATTTTGCATGTCATGTGTCTTAATCCTATTAGCTTAAAAAAGTGGGTATGGTACCGAAAAATGCTTTTCGGTACCCTAGCATAACCCTATATTATATATTTTTCTTTCTTGATGTTTAAAGTTATTTAGTTTTGTTGAATAAAGATGAGATACCATTAACTTTTTTTATAATATAGCGGTTTGATTGATCCCATAAAGAATGTAAAGTTAGTATTTGTGATTGAAAATATCAATTATTCAGCATGAAATTAAAAGGGTATTTGTTTTTTTAACTTTTTGTTGAAAGTAATTTGTTTTCAAATTTTAGATAGTTTGTTTTTTTACTTTTTCATAACTTATTATAAATTTTTAATTAAACAAAAAAAACCAAAATATTTGACTTTTTTTAAATGGAAAAAAATAATATATTGGTTTTTCTTTACTTTTTAATGCTTAATAGAAATAAAATATTACAAAAACAAACAATTTAATACTCAACTCTATTAAGCATTACTTAATTTTAAGTTTTATTTAGAATTAAGTAAAAGAAAAAAAACATCACCTTAGGATTGAAAATGTCAATCATATAGCCTGAAACTAAGGTACTCTATTCTAATCAAAATTGAATTAAAATACACAAGTTTAAGATCTAAAATCACATAACAAATTTTAATCAAAATTGAATTAAAATAAAATCACGATCTAGAATGACAGAACAAATGGATCAAGTAATTATAAAAGTAGATCCCGGATGGTCTCATTCCTTCACATTCATATATATGTCAATCTATTAAATGCACTATTTGTCTCAAGATCCAATCCATGGAATTCACATGTAACTAACCGAATTAGTCATTGATGAATCAAACCATTAGAGTAAGCATTCAATGAGCTAAATAAGCATCAATGGTATCTTGTCTTAGTAGACTCAGAGATACTATTTTCTATTCCGAGATAAATGAATCTAGAAATAGGGGCTTAACAATTTTATTGACATGGATGCATTCCTTCTCGAGATCTCCCCTTGACAGTACTCCTCTGGATACAAACGATCTTAGCCACTCGTGATTGATTCACACACTGAAAAATAAAGAAACACTGAGTATATCTCTACTGAACTGAAAATTGAATCACCAAGCAATGCATGTACGTACATGTGTGTCCATCCAAAACCATAAGCATTCATATAAGTTTCTAACCCTCAGCCTTAATGAAAGATTCTTAAAAATAACATATAAAATGGTAAAAGATCCTTGACAAGCTGTCCTTGAAATGAAACAAACTAGAATCAGCCTTGTCATTTGAACCATGAATTCCACTGAGCATCACTTATTTTGACATCAAGGACAACCTCCAGGTAGTGTTGGAAACGGTGTCCAAATGGGTCTTCAAAACTGAGAGGACGTGAAGCTACTATGCCAAAAAGGACAATGCATGAGTTCGTACTACCCTTCTCCTTTATGGTTGTCGCATTGGCTCCCACTGTAGGAAACGGTATCGATTGAGTTTGAAAAGCCATAGTGGATTCTTCAAGCTTTATACCGCAATCTCCCATCAAATTTGGTTTGCAAATGGAATTCCAATACTGTCAATAGTCTTCCTTCATTATATCCAATCTTCACTCCAAGTCTTCCTTTGCTTCTCTATCTTGCTTATCAATGTCAGTATCTCATATTGCCTTGAAACAAGCTTAGCATATGTTTAAATTAAAAGCTACTAGTTAACACTCACAATCCCTAAAAAAATTCATTATTTTAAACATGAGAAAACCTCAATGAATGATCAGCTAATGAAAGGGTGATTTTAATTTTTTTCTTTTCAACTCCCAAAGTCCAACTGCTTGTATACTGAATACGACAAGAGATAGAGACTTGCTCCTGCGTCCAACAAAGCTTTCTCCATAAAGAATTCTTCAATGACAATGGAGACAGGCAGGCAACTTGGAGTTTTATACTTCACTAGTGTCTTACACTCTGTAATTTCACTTGCTCTATCAAGAACGCTTTCTTGTCCACTAAAATCTTTATTTAGTCCTAAAAGTACTTGGCATAGAGTGGCACTTGCTTTATCATATCAATCAGAGGTATATTCATCGTAACTTGCTTCAAGAGCTCAAATACCTTTTGGTACTTCTCCACTTTCTTTCTCTCTTTCAAAGCTGATGGGTAAGCAACTTCTATCTGCTTTTGCTTTTTTTCCATCATCTTTTCTTCAACCCTTTTATCTGCTTCTACCTCTCCTTCCTTTTCTATCTTCTTCTTCTTCATTCCTAGAAGCCCCTCTCTCTATTCAATGACTATATTCCTCTTCCTTCCACTTTCTGCTAGCATCTTGCCAGTCCTCAAGGTCACAACAGCTTTGACCTCTGGGTGATCATTTCTTTCAGCTTTGCCTTCATTGATTTCATAGACCCCCCTTGGAGTTTGTTGAGGTTGAGTAGGAAATCTCCCTTTTTCTTGTGTACCCTAGATGTTCAACTTGTTGAGCAAAGCCTGAATGTTTGTAATTGCTTAGGAAGTATGAGCATTAATCTTCCTTTGCTTCTCGTTCGATCTTTTTTGTTCTTTATTGCTCATATTCTATTTTTGAATAAAGCTTTGAAATAGATTATCTAGGTATGAGGGTGAGCTAGATGGTTGATCTTGGACTGGTAGGGCTAAAGCTACATCTAATAAGAACTTGATGCTCCTGGCTGTCCATGTTGGGCATTTTTCATCACCTGGTGGCCTCCAAACTAATTCTGACTCCTTATTGAAAATTGCCTTGATTGTTGAATTAGATGTACAGGTGATTCTAATTGTCAAATCCAGTGCTATGGGCAAGCTCCAATGGTCTCCTGGAATCTCTCCCAACAAGCAAAAATCTTTTCTCCATCTCTAGCCATGAAGTTTGATATCTTTTTCTTCCAGGTGCTAGTTCTATGAGTTGAAAAGAACTTGTGCAAAAAAGTAGTTTGAAAATCATTCCGGTTTCTTATTCTCCTTGGCCTTAAGACGTGCAACCACGTCTTTCCCTTGTCTTTCAGAGTGAGTAGAAATAACTTCATCCTTATTAGGTCCACCAGAATATTAGCATCTTGGAAAGTGAAACATATTTCTTCCTAATCTTTGATATGTGCGTGTGGATTTTTACTCTGTGCCTCTGAACGCTGATAGCAACTAAACTATCTAAAATCTGATGAGGACATGTTCAGTTGGGGTCACAAAGCAGAATGGTAAGAGTGACCATTGGTGGATTGGGATGCCCCCTCACTTACCTATTAATCTGAAATGGAGGTGGATTTGAGGCATTGTGACTGTCCTGATTCTGGTCTTCTCCCTTCATTGTGTTGGATTGGGCTGCAACCTGATTGGGTCTTCTCTGTAATCTACCTGCAGAATCTCTTTCCCAACCAACTTGCATACACGATCAGTAGTAGCATGGAAATAAAATAAACTTAAAATACATGTAAAAATTATGAAATGATCCAACTAAACTACTAGCTAGATGAAAAAATGAAACAAAAAGGAACTAAAACTAGAGTATCAACTAATACTAATCCTAAGGAACCTGCAACCCACTTTTTGGTTGGACTGAGCCTTGGTGCTTTTCCATCCAAGATTTGGTTTTTACAAACCTAGGTCAAATAGCCAATGTTCTTCCAAAAATTAAAAAGAACAAATAGCTATATAACATAGCAGTTTGATCAATCCCACAAATACTACAATATTAGTATCTTTGATTCTAAGGGTCAATTATATATATAGCTTGAGACTAAGGTACCACTCTATCCTAATCAAAACTAAAGTAAAAGACATTTTTTTATGATTTAAACTAATGAAAAAAAATGGATCAACTAGTTATAAAAGTAAAATATATGGTAATAAACTATTCAAAGTAGGTTGTTCTCCCAAGTTTAGATTTTAGTGGAATAAGATCGGTTTTACCTAAGGATGATCACATTCCATCGCATTCATATCTCAATTTATTAAGTGCAATACTCATAAGATTTGATTTGAAGATTTATATCATTGATCAAATCAAACCGGGTAAACATTCAATCAATCAATAAGTATCAATGATATCTTGTCTTGGTAGACCGGTTGAGAATCTATTTGCTATTCTAAAAGTGACAGATTAATGAATCTAGAAATAAAACTTAACAATTTTACCTACATGGATGCATTCCTTCTTAAATCTTCCATTGGGTAGCACTCCTCCTCTGGGATACAAATAACCTTATCCACTCATGATTGGTTCACACTAGAAACACAGAGTGGATCTCTATTAAACTGAAAACTTAATCACTAAGCAATGAATGTATGTACATGCATGTCTATCTAAAACATTAAGTATTTACATAAAGTTCTAGCCCTAGCCCTAACCCTAAATGAAAGATTGCTAAAATAGCCTACAAATTGGTCAAAGATCCTTGACAAGCTATACTCAGAATGAACGACTGGAATTAGCCTCGACATTGGTTTGAAACGACATAAATTGCACTCAATACCACTTATTCTAATATCAGGGATAATCTCCAAGTAGTGTAAAAAAATTAATGTTAGAATGGACATTCCAAACGATAGAGCACATGAAGCTACTGCCAAAAAGGACTATGCATGACACTATTAAAACTAGTGTCCCTTATTTTGGATACAAAACCAGCACCGATTACCTTCATTTACTTTGTTCAAAGTTTTATCTATTCAAAATGATGACAACCCCAGATGCTAGCGGTTTAGTGTTAGTTCTCACCTTTATTATCAGAATTGATGTTGAAATTGCATTTTCTTGATCTTTGGCTTCCACTACACAAATTCCACCTCAAGCATGTCCCAGTCCACTTGGGATTCCTATCCAATATAATGCAAAGTCTGATTCAAAAATCAACTCAAAATGGATTTTTCACCTTGATATTTGAACGCTGTTATGTTATTGAATTGTTGTTGGTTGTTCTCAGAGATAGCTTCTAGCTACGACCAATTTTACTCTACCATCGAATGCAAATCAACATTGGATCATGGTATCGGATTGATCAGATAGAAAAGGGACAAGAGTGAATATCCCCATGGTATGTTATCAAAAATTGAACATTGGCTTCTTTGGTATTAATTCATTCCAACATCAAGTGCCGAGTGACAAAAAAGTACTGTTCAGTGCACTAAACTGTTGTTGAAATTCTGTACTATACCCTTCTCCCCTTAACCAAATTGTTGTCTGATTGGTTCCATCTTCTGAAACTGGTATCAAATTGAGTTTGGAAAACTATTCGGTGGATTCTTCAAGATTTTATACCACAATTTTATCGAAATGGAATTCCAAAACTGGCAACAACTTCCTTCATCTTTTTCTTATCCTCTTCATATCCAATCTCCACTTCATGTCTTCCTTTACTTCTCCAACTTACTTCAATCAACCTCAGTTTCTTATATTTCCTTGAGACTTGCTTGTGTTTTTATCTTCTTTTTGTTGCATTCTTAACTAATAAAACCATTAGTTCTGAAATGCAAGCTTAGCATATTTAAGTTAAAAAATATTGATTAACACTTAAAAGTTTATAAAATCCTTATTTCAAGCATGAAAAACCTTATTTCTTAGTGTTAACCAGTGTGCATAAGACAATGAGGTTGTGCGTATGCAAAGCAAGGTGTGCATATGAAGATTCATGTGTAGAGTTGAGTCTTGATGTGTTGGGTTAAGGTGTGCTTAAGTTGGAAGGGGGTGGTGATGAGTCCCTAAACGTAGCATGGAAAGGGTTGACTACTCTCCACTCACAGCACCTATTCTGTTTCACTTACTAGACTCTTTTCAAAATGCACACCTCGATCTTTCTTTTGTTTAGATAATATTTGGGGAACACCTTTCTGAAACCATTGGAAAAAAGTAACTCTCCCTGTGGGATCATCCCTAATGCAGTGTCCTCTCAAGAAGACACATCAACCGTAGCACTTGAAGTAGTTGAGAATTAAGATAAAACAAACTATGAATTGATTTTATGAAACAAATACCTTGTGGCATCTTGTCATTCTTGGAGGAAGAACCTTTTTATTTATATTAATCATTTTTGGATAAGAAAAAAAAAATTTACGAAAGAGGAAGGAACATTAGACTTTGGATTTTGGCCAAATGAGAGTGGGGTTGTGAGATTCAATTGAGAAAGAAGGGGAAGTAGCAAAAGATGGGGACTTAGGTAAAGAAAGGGAAAGAAGTATTAGTTTTTCTAATGAATAGGGTCATTTTTGTGAATTAATATTCATTTTGCTCCTTTTAATTGCCTTTATTTAAAATAGGATATTGATTCTTATAAAAATAAAAATTTTGGGTATTATTGGTGATATTTTCAAAAATAATTTTGGATGGTAATTCTTAAAATATTTTCAATTGTTTTAAGAAATAAATTTTTTATTTAGAAATTCAAATATAAAAAAAAAAAAGTATCTTAATTTATTTTTTATAAAAGTATTAATATTATTCTACAAAGTATTCTTTAAATTTTCAATTATTACTTAAAGTATTCTAATATAATAATTAAATTTATTTTTAAAAATGATTTAATTTTAAAATAAATTCTTGAAAATCTATAATTTGTTTAAAAGCGTATTTTAAGTTAGAAATTTTTAAAAAAAAAAAAAAGGAAAAAAAGGCAAATAAGTTGTGAAAAAGGTCTTAACAGGCCTCATACCGTTGTCATCCATCTTTATTGCATGCGGCAAACGCACCAAAATCTTGCCTTGGTAAACTTGGCCCACTACCGCTATAGTCAACTGTCAATTGGCTTTTGTCTGTCTCTTGTGAGAGCCGTAGCCGCCGCAACTTCAGAGTCCGAATCAAACACTCCTCTCTAGTTCCAGCTTTCCCAGGGGCTGCGAAAGACCCAGTTCCAAACCCCAGACGTTGCCGGAATTAGGAGCAGGGTTCCTTCTCTTTCATGGCTTCCTCTGCTATTGCCTCCAACTCTCCTGCTTTCATCAAGGTTAATGGTTAATGACCTCCTAAGTTTCTTCTCTTACCCAAATTTTCTTGCTAAAATCTCACTGACCCACGTTGTTTTTTATTTTTTATTTTTTCCTCAGAAAGATGTGGATCTCTCTGCATTTTCATCATCGGCATCATCATTTTCCATTCAGAAAACCAATAAAAGAAATTCCCGGAAAATTGTTTCAGTCATGGCACCCCAACAATCGCCACGTTCTCCTTCCACCTCTGGTTCAGTTCGTTTTCTTTCTTTCTTCATTTCTGCTTCTTCTTCATTATATATTTATAATTTGCATTCGATTGTTCTTTTCTGTGGTGGGTATTAGTATTTGATGGTTTATATTAGTGGGATTTTGGATTGTTTTCAGGTAAAGACTGCAATGACCATGACCGAGAAGATCTTGGCCAGGGCTGCTGAAAAACCCCAGCTGAGCCCAGGTGAGAATGTATGGGTAAATGTTGATCTCTTGATGACCCATGATGTCTGTGGCCCAGGTTCTTTTGGAATCTTCAAGAAAGAGTTTGGTGAGAATGCAAAGGTATATATGTGTTAACATGCAATGAGTTGTTGATTCTTACTTGTCATCCAAATAGGAAGATTCTAATTTTGTTGAGGCATCATTTAGTTGCTTAGCGTTTTTTAGGCCCAATAAAATATTACATCTGTCCTTTCTCTTGTACAAAGCATTGGATGATCTAGGTTGTAATGAATATCTTGTGATCAACAAAAAGATATAGAAATAAAGTCATGATCACGCATAGTTTTAAAAAGCGCAAGGCACACCTAAGGTGTGAAAAATCTCCTATATAGCTTAGGCTCAAGGTGCAACATAAGGGATGTGCCTAAGTGAAGTGAAATGCAACCTAGGATGCATATCAATTTTATAAAATATTATTCAAAATATAATTCAATCAATAAAAAAATTAAAATTCCAAACATTTGGCAAGCAAGGTGCTACAACTAGGGAGTGATTGTGCCTTGAGCCTAGGCGCATTTTTTTAAACTATGCAATCATGGCTGTTTGTGAGAAAGGATAGGCTCATCTAAATATTGCCATCTCATATGATAAAACATGCTGGACTATCTGATTTTCTACTTTAATGCTAAGGCTGCAAACACATGCTGCTATGTTTATGCATATTCTACTTTAATTTTTAGGCTACAGTGTTTCATTGCTCCATTTCAATTTTAAATCTTTGCATAGTTCTACAATCAATGTACTTTGCATGACTATATGTGTTTAAGCCTGCAATTTATATTAATCCATCCTCATTTTGAAACTAAAGGTTTGGGACCGTGAAAAGATTGTTATTATACCTGAACACTACATCTTCACAAAGGATGAACGGGCAAATCGTAATGTTGATATCCTGAGGGAATTTTGCACAGAGCAAAATATCAAGTACTTCTATGACATAAAAGATCTTGGTAATTTCAGGGTATGCCTCTCTGGTCTTTCATGTTTTAGTTTCCAACCACTGAACTACATTGCTGAAGGTGTATCATCTATTCTTGTTTATTGCACTGAATGTAAACTTTACGTATGAGAATGCAGGCCAATCCGGATTACAAAGGTGTATGCCATGTTGCCCTTGCCCAAGAAGGTCATTGCAGGCCTGGAGAGGTACATTTCTCTTGCCAAGCCCTTTTTCAAAATCTATTTAAACTTTTTATATCTTTATATGCACAACACTTGTTGAACCCTATATACATTCTCACAGGTCCTCTTAGGTACTGACTCCCACACATGTACTGCTGGGGCATTTGGCCAGTTCGCTACTGGAATAGGTAACACTGATGCTGCTTTCGTATTAGGCACTGGAAAGATCCTGCTGAAGGTTTGCAAATTGTTTTTTATATCTCCCTACTCTTTTGATCACTTCCCCCCTCAAATTTTCAGTTTGTGTGTGGATCCTGTAACTGATAGACATCTTGTTTTTCTTATTACAATCAAACTTTGGTGAACAATGCATCATATACAGACTTAAACATGGGTGGCTTCCTATGTTAGATTTTATAGACTGGTTCGGATCTTCTTGAAGAGGCAGTTATTTTTTGTTGCTCTTTATTTTTTGTTGTGCTTTCCTGGCTTCCTTTGTATATGACCTGTGTACTTTGGTGCGTTTTCAGTTAGTGCTTTTAATACATTTGTTTTGTTTGCCTATCAAAATTTACAAACTTAAACACCTAGAATTTCAGGAAGCTGAAGAACAAGAGCTCCCATCATCTGTTTTTTAATCTGTTCAAAGGCCTTGATTGTTGCCTTTCTCCATGTGAGAGCTTACCCTTCTTGCAACCACAACAGGTGCCATAATTGTGCTAAAAGCCTAAAACCATGAACAAAAGGTTTGTTAGAATAAGCTATCCCATGAAATTTTCTATCTTCTTGCAACATGTTTGGGAGGAACCACTCTATATAGCCTGGACCTTCTCCATATCTGTTTCAACACCATGACAAGGAACCCCAAAAGCCAAAGCCAAAAAACAGAACACTAGGACACATGAAAGGGCACCCCATTAAGTTAATTTAGAGCTTTTTTTCTTGTCTAAGCACCCTCATTTTTTGTTGTAGATGAAAAGCATTCTTGATGTTGGCCTTGCTATATATAAGTATGTTATTAGAGTATGCAATAAGAAACCAGTAATAAAAGGATGGCATACCTTCATTGTGTGCATGAAAGTGTTTGATGCTTTTGTCAAGGCCAAAAAGCACTACTAACCACTCAGAGTTTGTCCTTCATCTTCAAAGTGGTCTTCCATTGACTTTCAAGTCTGATTGGAATCTTGTGATACCCACTAGAAGGGTCAATCTTTACAAAAATGGTAGTTCTAGTTATTGTTGCATGACTGTACATACGCATCCTCCATGACCTATTTTTCTTTGCAGTCAATAAAGCAAGCACTATTCAAGGACTAAGGTCCTCCTGAATAAAGCCTTTCTTCAACAATTCGTTATCTTTTAATAAGATTAGTGTGATAAGTGGGTAAATTAGGCAAAGAAGACCCTGGAGCCAGATCAATAGCACATTGTCCTTTTGCATAAGTGATAACTCAATTCGGTAGCTCATAGAGGAATCAAGTCACTAAGATCAGACATCTGCTTCAGCATTTTTTCAGCTTTGGGTTGCTTCTTGCTGAGAGTATGTAGGAGTTTTGCGGTTCCACCTTCTGTCCACCTTCATTGGTTTGGGAGTGATCTTGTTCTTGAACAAGAAATAGCATCTGTTGTTGCAATGGTAGATATCCATATTTCATCATCACTATCTCCCAAATTTGATGCTAACCAGTTGTGCTGCAGCAAGTTTGATGCTGTTGGGGGGGTTGACTGCTGGATTCCAGGCTTTGCTCATGTGGGCTTGAGGGGTCTGCTTTAATGGCTCAGACTTTAGGATTTTCAGGCTTAATTGTCATCTTTTCTTTCTTCTATTTTTTTGGTTAGATTTCTGTTTGATAGCCTAGGGCTGTTTTTGCAGACATTCTTTTCCCTCTATACCTTTTTGGTTTGTGAAAAATGAACATAATATTTTTTTTCATTGGTGTAAATGTGAATGTATCATATATCTGAGAACTCTGAAATTTTTGACGAATTGTGCTTTTTGTTTTATATAACCATGTTGCATGCTGATTTTGAATGAGTTGACTATGTTTTCCTCCTGTTGACTTATATATATATATAATTGTGGTAGTTAAATCCTTCCATACGTATCTGCATCATTGAATCATAATTCCCTTACACCTTTAACTGCAGGTGCCTCCAACTTTGAGATTTGTAATGGATGGAGAAATGCCCAATTATTTGCTCGCAAAAGATTTGATTTTGCAAGTAAGTCTTACTAGCACTAGTGGCGTTTCTTTCATTTTTAAAGGGCATAATCTTTCCACCCATGGAATATGTTGTGTTTTTAATATGAGCCCATATTGGTTATTTACTTCGCTGATGTTTTAATGGATTGGTATGGCCTTCCTTTTTTTATGGTCTTGCTTCACAAAATGGCCTTTCACTTTGCAGATTATTGGTGAAATATCTGTTTCTGGCGCGACATATAAATCTATGGAATTTGTTGGCACTACTGTTGAAAGTTTAACTGTAGGTGCACTTTTATAGATCTTCCACTGCAAGTATCTAAATCACTGTTCATTTCTGTGTGGAATTTGTTTAATCAGCCTGTTCTGGATCACAGTTTTGATTGTTTCATTGTTCTAAACTGAAAAGATGGAAGAAAGAATGACATTATGCAACATGGTTATTGAAGCTGGGGGAAAGAATGGTGTTGTCCCTGCTGATAGTACTACACATAAGTACCTTGAGGTTAGAAGAAATCATTCATCTCTCTCTCTCTCTCATGCTTGCTATTGCCAAAAGGGTGATTTTTTTTCTCTTTATGCTTATTGTGCAACTCTTTTTTCTGGCTAAGTCATTGTTTCTTTGCACAGGATAAGACAAGTTTGCCATATGAACCAGTTTATAGTGATGAGCAAGCAAGGTAATTAAAGGTTGACAAAAGAAAAGTTAAGAGTTCAGGAGAAAGTAACTATGTTTCAAATGGCATATATGAACAATATGCGGAATTCAATTAGTTGGAGTTGTTTCCATCACATTTGGCTATTTGAAATGGAGTCATAACAAATATGATAGTAAAACATTTTCTAGAAATAGTCTTCTTGTGAAAATTTTAAATGATTAAAAATGAACTCATTTTAGAATGTTGTAGGAAACATAATGCAAAGATTTCTTTTTTATAATACTTGTTGAACATGTTTCTCTCTCACACCTTAAGCTTCATCTTTTTTTAAAAAATGCTCATTTGCGGGTGAATTTAACGTTTTTCTTAGCCTTTTTTTTTTTTTCCAAATTCATTAAACATCTTTGTTTGAAACATACCCATAGTCTATTTGTCAAAAATAAGCTTAGTACCTGGATAGTGATGTTTAAGATTAATTTTAAGTTGCGTTCTTCAGGCTAACAAATGATTGAAACCTGATAATTTGTAATTGTAAGTCATCTTTAGCAGAGTTGTATAGTTACAGAGTTAACGCTTTCTCATTTAGAAACTTGTAGCAGTTGTAAAATGCATGAATTTAGGTGAGTGGTCTTTTTAATCTAGAGTAGTGTATAAAATTGTACTCTTGTTAAGAAATTCTATTTTTATGTTCATCCTCTGTTATTTTCTCCTTCATATTTCTTTTGTTCTGATGGTTTCTTTTGCTTGCTTTTAGATTGCTTTCTGAGTACAGATTTGATATCTCAAAACTGGAACCTCTGGTGGCAAAGGTGAGTGATTTTATATAGCCTTAAGTGAAATCATCTTAAGTTTTTAAACTGTAGACCAAATAGGTAATTCATTTTAAAATCCATTTCAAGTGTTGATAAGTGGCAAATTCACACTTTATATTGAATAATATCTGCCATATGTTTCTGCAGCCTCATTCACCTGATAAACGTGCTTTGGCAAGAGAATGCAAAGACGTGAAAATTAACAGGGTATATATTGGATCTTGTACTGGTGGAAAAAGTGAGGATTTTCTAGCTGCAGCCAAAGTTTTTCATGCTTCAGTAAGTTTTTCTAGCTTACTTTGCTTCTTCGAGGACAACTTGTTACTTCGTTCTTAATTTGCATTCATTGTTTCTTGTTGTGGTATATCTAATTTCACATCTTACATAATTGCATTTTACACGATTATTATTTTAACCATCTTCCTTAGAATAGTTTTTCTTTTGTTTTTATAAACCACCTTATGGTGGAAAGTCATCAGTTCTCATGGGTGTGATCCCCTGTGCTTTGATTTTGTTATACTTTGCAGTGTGGAGTACTTTCTGGATGAAAATTGGTTATGGGAAATTTTTCTTTGATTTTTTATTAAGTTAAGGATGGAACTTAAGTGCCATGAATATATGTTAGCATGTGCATTCTTTTCTTTTGTTTTTTTTTTTTTCTTTTTTTGAGCTTAAAAATTTAATCGCACCGTTTACAGGGAAAGAAGGTCAAAGTTCCCACATTTCTTGTCCCTGCAACCCAAAAGGTTTGTACTGTATTTTTGCTTGATGGATTTGTATGGAAGATTCCAAATAGGGATTTGTCATAGGAAAGAGTTTAATCCTACGCAATATAGTAATTGATATGATAAAATTATCAGGTTTGGATGGACGTATATAGTCTCCCGGTACCAGGATGTGGTGGCAAGACTTGCTCTCAGATATTTGAGGAAGCTGGTTGTGATACACCTGCAAGTCCTACCTGTGGTGCTTGTATGGGTGGTCCTAGAGACACATATGCACGCATGAATGAACCTCAGGCAAGATATTATTTTCCTCTTGGTACAACTTTAAAAAGCATTTCATCAACTATTCCACCTATACTTCTGCTTTTATTCCTCAGATGAAACACCTAACTTATGGAAATGATCTTAAAATGAAAAGGTCATATTGTTATAAAATAGATTAGACCACTTGGGTCCTAATGGTTGACACTTCCTGATTGCTGTTTTGCTTGCTGACCAATACTAGTTACATTATTGATGACAAAGAACAAATCTAACATGCTTTGTAGTGGTGAAAGTGGCCTTTTTATTATCTCTCAGTGAATTAAGTTGACAAACCACCTTAGTTGTTTTTAATAGGCCCCATGTTTCTTCTTTAAATGTGATCACATGTTGCAATATTAAAATTGCAAAAATGATCGGGACAAGTTATCATTTTAGCAAGCTCTATTTTGCAGAAAATAATATTTATTTGGCAGTTCTAATCACTGCCAACAAGGATTCCAATATCCCCCCTCACCCACATGGTCTCAAACATCTGCTACCTAAGCCTCTTTTAACACAGCTGAGGCATAGACAGAAGGGAAAGTCATGGCTAAGGGTTCATCCCCAAGTCACTTATCTTTCCAAATCCCCATCCTCTTCCTATCTCCCATCTCAAAGGATACTCTAATGACAAGACAGCCAGATCCCAACCCTTACTAAAGGTTTTCCAAACCCTAATCCTGTATCCTTCCCTTACTTTATAAGAACACCAACTCCCCTCCTCCTCCCCCCTATACTTACCTTGAGACCTTTTTCCAAAAAGCCTCACCCTCTGAGTCACATCTCCAACTCCATTAACTTAGCCGAGCCCTTATTAAGAGAAGAAAGATTCCTTATTCTTAGGCCCCTCTTACTTTTCTCCCTACAAACAATAGACCATTTTACCAAATGAATATTTTTTCCTAAAGCTCCTCCTCCTCAAAGGATGTCTCTAAATTTTCTTAATCCGCAATCTAACTTTTCTAGGAATGCTAAACAGGAGCATAAAATATATGAGCAAACTAGACAAAGCATTTTGAATTAGGGTCAGTCTCCTTCCTTTCGAGATATATTGCATTTTTTACAACAAAAGTCTTCTACAAAATCTCTCCTCCACACTGTCCCAACCTGATTCTACTTTGAATGGAGCCCTTAATGGTAAGCAGTTAGAATCTTTCTTACCTTACATCCCAACCAAGAGCCAAACCCTCAACATTAGCCACCCTCCCTATTGGGGTCAATTAACTTTTCTCCAGATTATTTTTTAGCCTTGAAATGGCTTCAAGCCACATAAACAACCGGCCTAATTGGACCACCTGTCTTTGAGTGGCCTTGCAAAAGACTAATGTGGTCATTGGCAAACAACAGGACACCTCCACGGTTTCACCTCCCCTACTCCTTACCCTAAAACCTGATATGAAATAACCCCCCACCCCCCTCTGGCTGTCTCCAACAAATAATTGTTTGTGCCTCCATCACCAAAACAAAAAGATATGGGGAGGGAGAATTCCTTGCCTCGATCCTCTGAAGCTTTGAATAAAACATGGAGTTCCATTAAAAAGAACAGAAAACTTTTCTATCAAGATGCACCATTTAATCCACTCAATCAATTTCTAATCAAACCCCATTTTTCTAAAAATAGCTATCCAATGGCTCTCGTATCAAAGGATCATGTTGGATTACTGATTTCAGTAATTTCCAGATTGTAATATTTCTGAGGTGTTGATTATTGCAGGTATGTGTGTCTACAACAAATAGGAACTTCCCTGGGCGAATGGGGCACAAAGAAAGCCAGATATATCTAGCTTCTCCTTACACAGCAGCAGCATCTGCTTTGAGGGGTTATGTCACTGACCCAAGAGAGTTCTTGCAGTAGGCCAAAATCAGTGTAAAATAGTCTCTACCCTCTGCCTTTCCAGCTTAAACTAATGGTTGAAGTAGTGTGGTAATATCTTATGGTGAATGTATTTTATAATATTTTAATAAGTCGTCTGAGAGATGGTATGTAGCCCTATTAAGTAGTAGTAAGCAATGGCAAGCGAAGAACATGTTTGTTAAGGAGTGATGTGACGAATTTGTTGTATCTTGAATCGGTAGAGAGATAATAAACCATGTGGAATATGAGCTTGGGATGCCATGTATATTTGGTTCCCATCCTTACCTCAAATTGTTGCTTGCTTTCTTAATTTGAACCTGATTCTAGGAGTCTTAAAACGCCATTCCACAACTCTCATGTGGATTGATTTATGTTTTTGCATGTTGCCATTCTCATGGCTTCGTGTACTGAAATTCCTTTCAACTTGATTTCAAGTCCCTGCTAGCTCTAAAGAGATGGTTTTTGGTTAGAATTATGAGGTGGACTTTCACTCTTATGTCTCATGCTTGGTATTCCCGCTGAGATACCACGTATGGTTGACTGGATAATGTAGAATTGGATACCCCAAGTATCATTTTCAATAGGATATGCTTTGTTATCCTCATACTATATATTAATAGCTTTGGCCTTGTGGAAAATTTATTAAGTGGATATTAATCAATTGATAAATTAATAAATTATTAATTTATTAAAGTATTTCTTATTTTAAAAAAGAAAATATTATATCTAATATCTTTTTATGAGTCTACATATTTTTTTCAAGTGTTTTATTTTTCTAAACTCTACATTACATTGTTCAATATATTATTCTATTTTATGAACATTTAACCAAACAAATTGATCATATAGATTTAATCACAACTTTGGACACATGAGAATAATGAGATAGATCTTGTGGATTTAGTTGCATATTAAAAAATTATTAATTTATGTTGTATATTAAAAAATTATTAAGTTATGTAGTAAGTGGGTAATGCATGAACCTATACAAATTTTCTAAATTATTTTATATATTTATTGAATTATTAGTTTAGCATGTTGGTTTCTAATAAAAAATATTATTTAATTAAGGTTATTAATTTATCGAGATTCTATTGGATTTAGTTTGTAGAAGGTATTGGAAAGTGTCAAGACACTCAATTGAACGAGGGGCTTGTGGTATAGCATGTAAATATAAGGAGTAAGAAAACAAGAGATGTTTAGAGAACTCAATAATTATATCTAATTATGTCGTCTGTAATATTCTAAATTGTATAATGAAATAAATTTTTTTCATCTGTGGATGTAAGCATGGTTGATTGAATCACGTTAAAACTTCATATACCTTTGTGTGGATTATTTTATTTTTATGTTCTTGAACTAATTTTGTTTGCCTTAAAACTTTCATTGACACAACAAACCAGTATCAAAGCTTCCTGTGGCACAACAAACTAGAATGAAAGTTATTACATACACAACATACTAGTAGTAGGGCACAAGTTGAAGATTCAAAAGAGGTAAATAGAATAGAGCACACAAGATGATGATAAAAGGAATTTTAGTTGAAAGTGTATCATGGAAATATAGAATATTGACTTGACAGAATTTGATCCAAAGTGGAGATTGTTGTAAAAATAATAGAGCACATAAGATGATGATAAAATGAATTTTAGTTAAAAGTGTATTATGAAGAGATGGAAGATTGACTTACAGAATTTGATCCAAAGTGGAGATTGTTTTAAAAATAATAGAGCACACAAGATGATGATAAAATGAATTTTAGTTAAAATTGTATTATGAAGAGATGGAAGATTGACTTGACGGAATTTGATTCAAAGTAGAGATTGTTGTAAAAATAATAGAGCACACAAGATGATGATAAAATGAATTTTAGTTAAAAGTGTATTATGAAGAGATGGAAGATTGACTTACGAAATTTGATCCAAAGTGGAAATTGTTTTAAAAATAATAGAGCACACAAGATGATGATAAAATGAATTTTAGTTAAAAGTGTATTATGAAGAGATGGAAGATTGACTTGATGGAATTTGATCCAAAGTAAAGATTGTTATAAAGAGAATAGAGCACATATGATGATCATAAAAGAAATTTTAGTTAGAAGTGTATTATGGAGAGATAGAAGATTGACTTGACGGAATTTGATCCAAAGTGGAGATTATTGGAAAGTGTTTCAAATTCCTAATTAATATAAATTCCTTTTGTATAAAGAATATTATAAAGACTATACGAAATAGATAGAGATGTGAGGAAGAATGAAAAATACTATAAGGACTCATGGTTTAGGGTGTATCTAGGCTTTATACCTATTTGACTAATTTTATTCAAAGAATTGAAAATTAAAATTTTAAAAATATTACTTCTTATGGAAGCTTTATTTTGACTTTATAAAAAGTATTTTTATGTTTGATAAAACTTTTATCATACCAATATTATTATTTGAAAATTATGGCTTTAGCTAAAAATAAGAAGTTACAATTTACAATAAAAAATAGTACATTATATTATTAAAAATGCAAAAGCATTATATATATAATATGATACATTCAATGTGAATGTCATAAATCTCCATTTAGTATTATTATAGATCATGAGATATGAAAAAGAGTTATGATAAGTTATCGAATCACTTATCATATTATATTTTTTTATTAAATATGAGATATAATAAGAGATAGTATATCATATTCTAACTCATTCTCAACAAAATATGGGATTAAATATAATGTCTTATTTATTATTTCATATCTTATCGAGCTATGTATGCATGACAGCATGAGTACCTCGATTTCACCTACCCTTTTATTTGGGATCGGGAACCATATAAGAATGAACCAAACAAGAGAAAAAGGAAGATTGAATTGTCAATCATTTTAGTATAGCTGTGTCACACTGTGTGATGGGGGACGAAGTCTGCTTACCAACCAGCAAAATAATTGTGCACAAAATCACAGAAACAATGGCGAACTCAACAAAGAGATTACTCCCATGGCCCCTAACATCTGAAACATTTGATCTCGGCAGCATTTTCTTGGTCTAGAATAGGCCCACAACTGGGGCACTTCGCATCATTCATCTCTGCTGCTGCTCCAATTTAGACCGTACCAATGGAATGGCACAATGGCACAACGCCTAGAGAGTAATGATCCAAGACACTTTTTACTCAATTCATAATGTCTAATCAACCTATAGTGGACATAATGTGACTTTCCTCTTTTTCTTCCCTCAATCCCCACATTCAAGGCGTTGGTTCTGATATGATCTGAGTGGAAGCAATGAAAATGAGATTAACAGTTAACACCATTTCAGCTTTCCAGCTCTTTCTATTCCCGTGCAATTATTAGTGTTGATAACAAGAGTTTAAGGCAAATCTTTTTAATGAAAAAAATGAAGTTTGGGGTGGTGGGTCAACAGACTCAACACACTTCACTTTCATGGCTAAAATGAGAGGAGAGAAAAGAGAAAGGCATACAAAGGAAAAGAAGCCACTTTAAAGTGAAAGTCCTTATGGTCATCTTTTGCTTTCCTTTGCAACAAGGGAAAGGTTTAAACTTTGAGAACAATATTCACAACAGCAGAAACAAAGTGGAGCATACCTTGCCATGAATCTCCTTCTCAGCAACTTCTCTTCATCCATAGTACCATACAGTTGTCTCTCATCAATTAAAAGGAGGTCATTATGCAGATGGGTCACCACCAAAAGTAATCAATTGGCTATAATCCCCACATTCAGAATCAGTATGATTGCATAATCTCTCCACCAACTAGCCTATTCCTTTTTCTTTTTTTTCTGTTTTTCTTTTTCAGCAGCACTAGTTCAAGCCTATACTGCTTTGGGTCTGGGTTTTGAATTTGTTTATTTTTCTTGTATTCATAACTATCCAATTTGAAAACAATATTCCAATCTCTGAATCATCCTCTTTAGAGGTTTGGGACAGTTTGGACTTCATCACATTGCTTCTGAGGTTCCAAAACTTAATGCAGCTTGCAGACAAATTTATACTAAAAAATGTATAGCCATCTCACTGACAGTCATTCTCCATTGATGACACTAATAGTAATGGCTATTAAAGATGACATAAATACGGAAGCTCACATCACTTTATGATACTGTAAACCAAACATCAACCCAAACTATGCAAAGTACTCTAAAAACCAGATTGTGTAAATCTTTGGGCAATCCAGAAGGTGAAGTTCTCTCCATTGTAGTAGATGAAGATTCATTTATAAGAGTTCAACTCAAAACCTCAAGAATCAGAGTAGCTTTAAGGTTTTCATACAGTTTTGCTTGCAACACACGAAGCCAGATAAAGGGATGGACTTCTGTTGCATGATCACCTACTTTCACTACTAATATGAGAAGAATCAAAAAGAATTCACTTTAAAGCGAGACCCTTAAAAGATAAAGACAATTCTCTTTTCCATTATTCGATGCCAAAGCTGTAATCGGCCGGCATTCCTTGCAAGAAGTTCCACCAAACCAGAAAAGGAAATGTCACAAAAGCAAATACACAGAAGCATGCTGCAAATAGTTTAGCTTTGATATAATCTCATCCCAGTATTCTTTGGCTGATAGTGATGGGCAACTATCTTGACCAGATAAGAAGGGGAAAAAAAAGGGAAATTATCACTAGGAACCTGCTGTGGTGGCAGCAGTGCTTTTCCAGTGTGCAATGGTAGTATTTTAGTATCTAAATATTGTCGATTGCCTCATTTCAAAAGGAAATATGATATTATTGAGAAATATTATACTATAGAAGCATACCAACCATTAGAATGTTGATCACAGTTAATGGGTTGCCTTTATTTCTTGAGTTGAAATAGTGGAATAAAAAATGAGAATGAAAAATCAATTTCATTTCTATAATTTTGATAATTTTGATTTCTTTTTTTCTACTTGGTTCTTATTCTAATTCACCTTCATTCCATTCATATTCCCACATGCCAAACATTCTATTTTCATTCCTGTTCCCAAGTGGGAAGGATTTTGCCATTAGATAATGGTTAGTGGCTGTTCCAATGTGGTTGTTTAGTAAGGAACTATGCATTGAATTTTTCTGCATGGGCTGATCGAGACATAAAAGATACATAGGATTGATCATATAATGCAAGCTCAAAAACAAAGGAACAGCTCGGAAATCCTCTAAAGAAAGGTATAAAACATAGAAAACACACGCTCAACCAACAGAAAGGAAAGATTTGAACATCAATCACACAAGCTTATCTTCTATCACCAAGAGAAAAAAACTTGAGTCCACTCGATTGCAGCAAAATCTGGCACCCTAGATATCAAGCACTCCCATATTTACAGTATGAGAAAGCAGCATTCAGCCAAGTATGCAGGTGTGTATGTCACTATATAAGAGATGATGAACACTAAAATTGAATTTGGCCTACAAGGAAGAGAAAAAAAAAAGAGCAGGAACCAGAGAATGGTTGACAATAACAAAAAAAGAAAAAGAAAAAAAAGACAAACAAAAGACCAAGCTTAGCAAAATGCTGTGACTTTTCAGCTTCTCTACTTTTCTTTCATTTTCCTTTTTCAAACTGTGGGTTTTCTTCACCACTCGAGCTAAAATAAATTGGTCAACAATGTGTCAAATGGGTTTGCTTCTCTGTCTCTCACTCCTTTCTTGGAATCTTGGAGCTGCAAATCAGTTATTTGACTAATTAGGAGGTGGAAGGGAGCAATGGAATGGATAATCTCAAGACCATAGACCGTAAAATTGATTGCAAAATCACATACCAAGCCCATTAGCCTCAGAGGTCCTCATAATTCGAAGCCTTTTCACAGTGCTGAGGAACATCCTGAATTCAGTAACAGGAGCAAACATACTGTTAGCTTTCACAAAATTTATTTATTTAACTGAAGAACATCACTGGAGATTCTAAGCTTTTTTCGTTAATTTGAGAGAAGAAAGGGCGGTTGATTTATCTTCTGGTGTTTAAACTGTGGTCCTTTAGAATTAAGTGGACCATCAATTCACATGGACCACCAACCAATATGCAAGCATCAAAGCTGCAAATAGAGGTTTATACTCCAAGGTTCAGTTTCTTCTTTCTCTATTAGTAACTGAAACAACCATAAACTTGCTAGCATGCTTATAATGTCTATTGTGGTTGATCCACAAGCAGAACATCACAAAGCGGCTGAGCCAAACTACCACATAGGGCATTTCCTGTTAGGCCGCAGCCGCTCATGACTAGTTGTGTATAAACTGCCAAGGTAATGGTAGTAGCATACCCCCAAGGAACATCTCCCACAAGCATCCAGTCTCCCTCCTTATCTTCATAAGTGAGCACAAACTCAGACGATCCATCCAAAAGCTTGGAGAGGTTTGTACATTGTCCCTTCTCTACATCAGACCCTAATCAAGAAGAAACATTCACATTGTTTTCTCATTTCCAATAAATTAAGTAATCAACAAAGAAGTCTTTTTATTTCTATCCACTTCCAACATTTTCAAGACAAAGAATTTGAGAGAAGAACTTACGAATGGGAGGCATGGTTGTGTTGTGCCTAAAGAACATGTCCTCCAATGTTTGAGCCAGTGTCTCGTAGCAGGCATGAGCATCCAAATCCACCTTCCTCCCAATAGGCAATCCGTCCATATTCACCTTAACAAACCCAAGATGCCCTTTTTCTTTCACAGTAGAATTGTTCTTGTTGCTACCAGTGTAAGGTTTCTTCTTCAAAGTATCCTTAAATTTATCATTCTCGCTGTCAGCCTTGTCATCTTCAGCAGCTAGGGCTTTTGCTTGGTTAACCAAGCTGTTCATTCTATAAGCTCTGATTGGAGGCCATCCCACAACCTGACTGCTCCCACAAAACAAATTACACTAGTGAATAATAACTCAGTTTGAGGGGTTAAACTGAAGAACAGTGACCAGGGTAAGCCATATCTCAATTCTCAAAGCATTTCAATAATTACTGGGACAACCAATAAAATCGAAACAACCCACAGAAAATTAAAGAAATCTTAAAAAAAAACCCATTAACAATTTAATGGAGTAATAAGCGAAAATTTTCTTGCCCTTTATACAGATTAAAAAGAAAAAACTCTGGATGGCCAAATAAAGATACTGATACCAATAAAAACACAGCTTCATCACTTGATCAAGATCAGGAAAACCTATTAACACAGAGAGAACAAAGAAATAAAGGCAGAGACAGGGCTGAATCAGAAAGACCAGGGAAAGGAAATACAAACACCAAACTTACAGTTTAAGAAAATCATCAAACAAGTAGGCAAGAAGAAAAAATAGTCACCATTTGGTAGCAGATAAAAGGTAGGAAAATAAGAGGGATAAAATTTTGAAGTTTAGATATTTTTTTATTATAATTTGCAACCTTAGAATACAAGCTCTTATACAACAACCTTAGCACACTTCAGCGCTAAGTTTCCAAATTCTTGCAGAAGCAAGGACGATAAAATATTGAGTGTCGTGAGGGAGAAATGAGAAATCTAACCTGGCAGCAGTAGCAGATCCAACCTCTTGAGAAACAGCAGAGTCGGCAGCTCTCTTAGTCCCAGAAACAGGACCAGCGGAAGAATTAGAGAAGCGAGGAGTAGTGGAAGAAGCATTGGAAAGCACAGAAGGGAAGTCCTTGGCCGTCAGGATTCTGCCATACTCACCCCATGCAGAAGAGGGCTGCTTGGGCTTCACCAACCCCCCACCACCACCACCAGTCCCAAGGCTGAGACCCAGACCCAGTTCCAGCTCAGCCTCCCCCGGATAAGAAGAGGCCTCCGTTGACATCTGCTCCACCACCTCCACCTTTGACACCGTAGTTACAGATTCGTTAGTAGAGGAACCACCACCACAAGCACCACCACTACCACCACCTAATGAACTCAGACCACTATCCATCACAAGGAATAAAAGAGAGATAGGGATGTGATTAAGTGAGGAAAGAAGAAGATCCAAAGTGTTCTTTTGAGAGAGAGAGAGAGAGAGAGAGATGAAATGGAATGAATGAATAAAATGGTGGTGGAAGGTGTTAAGCGGGTGGCAGACAGTATAGAGGTTGGGGGAAGGTGGTGGAGGGTGTGATGATGATGGGACCCGCCTGTCTCCTGCCTCTCTCCCTAGTGCCTCCACCACTCTCTCTATTCCCCTTCCGCTTTTCCCCTCCCCTCTCCCTCCCTCCCTTTATTTCTTTGGCTTCATTATCTCTTCAGAATCTGCTTTAATTTTCTCCTCTGCCATCTATCAACTACTCTAATTATTTCTTCACCCAAAATATATAAATCCTTAAAATATTCTCCAATTTATTCTTTCTCATCTAACATATTAAATAAGGTTTAATTTTATACTACAGCTAATCAAATTATATGCAAAATCCCATGATTAAGAATCATATATTACTCTAAGAATAAAAAAATCATAAAAAATAAATAAAAAATAAAACCCTTCAAAAGTGAAAAGCTAAAGAAACAAGTCATGATAAGCATACACAAAGTCATCATTTCTATGAATCGTTTGAACCACAGTGGTAGCTTTCATCAACTACAATACATTAATTAATTACCCAAGGAAGGAAAGGGTTGGAGATTTTAAGCTTTACACTTGGGGTCAAATTATTCTTACTTATTGCCACCTTATGATCATAGCAAAGGATCTTTTCAATGTTGGCTCAAATCTAAGCATATCTTGTTGAAATTTCATTTACTTATTCCAATCACAAAAGCCAATCCTCCACACTCACCCATGTACATGTCTTTTGAAACCTGCAATAATTCTTCCAAAACACACCCAATATATATACATATATAAATGCTTGGTCTTGAAAAAGAGAGTCACATAACACATGGACTCTTATTGATTAAATTAACCTTTTTCTTTCTTTATTCTTAATACACATAGCAAACCCTTATAAAGGAGAGCAAAGACACCTCATGAATAAACCTAAACCTAAACCTAAACCTAAGCCTAGATACATGACACTAGTTAGTTAATTAACTATTAAGGTATATAATGGAAAAAAAAAAAGAAAAAAAAAAAAAAAAGAGAAGAGAGAATATATATATGAAAGGCTCTGATTAAGTATGTAGAGAGCTTAGGTGGTGTGTTCAACTTTAGCATAAAGCATAGGTTAAAGTCTAAAGTATGAGACTTTTAGGGGCAAAAGCATATTCTACTATAATTTCTTAATGCACTCCCCCTTTCTTTGTTTCCATGGGCTGTCCACTGCTTGCAAGACAAACAGCACAAAACCTTGTTTTAGAAAGTTGGAACCTAAAGAGATGCATTTTATCAGTGGCCGGTGGGGTCTACCTCAAAAGAAAAAGGAGAAAGGAGATCAATACATATATGAGGAAAAGGGGGCATATGTTATTTTTATTATTAATTATCATTATTATTTAGGGTTATTTGGCCACCAACCCATAAACTAATGGTTTCAAACTACTCCATAGTGGGGCCTTGTTTAAACAATTTGTTGGGACATAGTTTGCCCAATGCATTCATTGTTTGGGAATGTAAGGAAACTGCATATTTGGCGATTCCCATCGGTTCAAACTCCAATAAATCAATTTTAACCATTGACCACATTTATTTTATTTTTTATTTTAATTCAAAAAATACTAAAAAAATCATTTTCTTATATTTGATTTCACCATAAAAAAAATTAAAATAAAATATAATATAATTAAAATTTGTCAAAATTTTATATATATTTAAATTATTTAATATTCACATATAAAAAAATAAGTAAAATGAGTTTGAAAAAATATATAAAAATAATTTATTGAGTTTAAATTTAATTTTTATTTTTTTCATTTTTTTTCTTTTTTTTTCTCGTATTTTTTTTCAAATTTTCCTGAAAACTTAATAAAGTTTAATGTCTTTGATATGTGGAAAAAAAATGTTAAGTAGTAATAAGAATGAAAGTGAATTATAATAAAAAAATTAAAATATTTATATTTATTTATTTTTTTTTAATATATAATCTAAATATAATAATAAATAAAAAAGTAACATTGAATAAAAGAATATTCTTATTTTATAACATAAGATTGTTTGAATATGATGTGCTATTTGGATTAGGGCTTGTGAATGTGCCTTGGAGGTGAAGGTATAGGTTAAGCAAATGTTGTTGGCTATGAAACGCAGCGTTTAGAGCAGATACGAATTTTTGGGGTTTAATTAAGCAAAGGGACAAACCGACAACGTGGGAGCCAACTCACGTGCCTTTAAGTGACACGTGGGCCGACAAGGTACGCGGCTGACCGGGTGACCTGTGGGCCCCATTCTTCATTGGGGCTTAGTCCGAGACAGCTCGGCAGCTTCACGAGAAAGCTGGTTTTGCTCCCCTCACACGCGCTCTCCTTCCACGCGACCACGTCCATTAGTGGAATTATGGTAAGCAAGTATCCATTTGATGTTTTTCGTTGTCGTGTTGAATGTAAGTGGAGTGGAGTAAAACAATAGCATACTTAGGGAAATTCATGATTAATATATATATATATATATATATATATATATATATATATTAAAAAATGGCATATTTTGATTGTAAGCATAAATATGTTTTTAAGAATGGGCATAAATATAAGGGCCCTCCTCCAAAGTGTTACAATATGTTATTTTTTTCATTTTAAACAACACTACTTATTAATTCAATTAAACCAATTTAATAACTTAAAGTAATTTAATAATTTAATTTAATTTATTAAATAAATTAAATATATTTGATTAAAAAAAACTTAATGGTATAACGTAAAGTTAAAAACAACTTTAAGTAATAAATAAAAATAATTATTATTTTTTTGTTAAATTCATATCTTTATTTTACATTTTTATCTTTATTTGTTCTAATTATCTCCACAATCTCTTTTACTACTCAACTACTTTCATTGTTACTTGATCTCCTTTACTCTAATTATAATTTATAAAATTAAATATGTTAATTTGATGATTTAAAATAAATTTTAAGTTGATTTTATCAGACAATCTTAATACTTAAAATAAGAATTATGTAATAAATATTAAGTCAACAACTTATGCATATTTTAACTTAAAGTCAACTTTAAGTTATTAAGTAATAAGTATTAAGTTTTATCAAACAACCTCTAAATGTAAGTAAATTAATCTTACGTAATAATTAAAATTTGGTATTATTATGCTTGCTAAGAATCCTTTTTAAAAATCAGCAGTTTTCCTTAATCTTAAATTTAAATAAATTTTTAATTTAACTTAAGTCTACTATAAAGTTGTTTATTTTATTTATTTATTTATTTAAATCTTAAAGGAACAAGTTCCTTTAAAACTTAAATTATTTGTTTTTAATTAATCACTTTTTTTAAGACAATTTTGTCTTAATAATTTCTTTCTTTTACTTTTATTTTAAATCTCAAAATAACAGACTTAAAAAAACAAACAATCCCTTAATATCTATTATTTTGTAAGTTTTAATTTATGTTCTTGTTTTTATCCAAGGGACATTTTTAATATTAATTTAGAATTTCAATCATTTTGCAGAAACAATTTGATTTAGAGCTTGTGTCATATATTGATATTTAACATGTAAAAGAAGTATAACATTTTCAAGTTCAACTTTGAACTCATTCCCAAATTTAAAGGGCAACTTTGTAATTATAAACTCCTTTTGGTGTTTGGCAGTATCTAGTATGTAGGATAAGAACATTACTAATGCATGTTTAAATTTTTGTCATGTTTAATTGATAGTTGAATATAATAAGTTAGATTGGGATAAGAACATGATATACATGTTTATATTTGTGTCATCTTTAATTGATAGTTATTGATTTGAAATAAATTAAGTTAGATAATTCATTCTCATCCTTTCTCAATAATTTCACATCTTCCTATCATTTCCTCGACTTTTATAAATAATTTTCTTACAAACCCTTTAAGAGTAACATACTTCTATTGACAAAAGTATCCTTCTTACCTTAGAATGGTAATGGGTTAGGTTTATTAGGTAATCTGGCTCACCATGCTCTATTGAGATATGTATTGAGAGGCTTTATATTTTAGTTTCGGGATAGGTTTGATTTTTATCCCAACCACCCCATCCCATTAAGAAGGAAATCATACTTTTACACTTTACCTGCTTTCAAATCCCTTTAAGGTTATATTTGATCTCAACTTGAGATTATTTGATCCTAGAGGTAGGCGATATTAAAAAAAAAATGTGAGAAAATATAATCCACCATCTATCATATCTCGTGTTTAGTTCATGATGATGTGATATGTCAAATGATATGATAGCTTATTCTATCTCATTGCTAGCTAAAATACATTAAAATAGGCATTCAAACATTAATTTTGAATATTTTAATTTAACTCAAATATATAATATACACATATTTTGGTGACTAAAAGAAAATGCAAATGCAGATGAAACGTTCAATTATATAGTACACTATTATTCTCAATCTTTCATTAAAGGATATGAATCCGTATTCAAATATACTTCTCATTCAAAGTCTTCATAGAGTAAATTTTTTTGTCTTTCAGATTATAGATCTTACTTTTTTCTTAATTCAGCCTCTCCTAGAGTCTTTGTTTTTCACTGTTTTTTTCTCTCTCATTTTACATAATCTATCATCATTATATATATAATAGCATCATATTATGAATATTATTTTAGGAATACATTTATATTTAACACACTCCAATAGTCTCAAAGCTCAACACAAATTTTTTTTTTCCTTCGATTCTCATAAATTAAATTATCATCCAATGATCATTTCACTTACATCAATAAAAAATTTATTGAATCATTAAGAAAATAAAAGGTAAGCAAAACTCATACGAAATCACCAACAAACATCATATGTATAAGCAAATCTTTTTCACCACAATAAAATATATTTAAAAAAAAAAAATTTAAGGATAAACCACCCTACCAAAAACCAAGAACCTAACCATTAACTTTGAAATCAAATTCCGTAACAATCTTCCCCTATAAAATAGAATATCCTCCTTGATTTTCACGTGAAATGGACCATGTTTGATATATCAAATGACCTTTCGAAGACCCTTGATACACAACTCCCTTTTTTCTTTTTCTTTTTTTCTCACCTAACTAGTACCCTACTTGTAGACTTCTTTTCTTTGTCTCCTTTTTTTTTCACCCCTACTCCCTATGTGGTTTTGACCCTTTCTTTTCTTTTTATTTTCTTTTTATTTTTTTCAAATTCTCCAATAATGGCTTTCATTGTTTCATGTTACTTTCATCTTCATTTTCTTCCTTATTTTTTTCCTATAGTGACTTTCACGCCACCTTAATTTCTTTTTTTTCTTTTTTTTTCTATAGATTATAATTTATTATTATTATTATTATTTACAACTTCTCTATATTAACTCTTATACATCATCCTTAAACATATTTTAATTTCTCAAAAACTAAATTTCTAACTTCCTCATATTTTAAGTTAGCCTTAAGGATAAGTTGGTTTGTCAAACAACCTTCTGAATAGCCACAGTTTAAAACTTTCACCCTTTTTTTCCTCACCTCTCTATTATCTTACTCGTAGACTTCTTCTTCTTCCTCCTCTTCCTATCTCTCTCTCGCTTCTTAAGTTGTTTTAATTCTCCAATAATGGCTTTCACTATTTCATATTGTTGGGAATTATTCCAAATTCCTAATTAGTAAAGATTCTTTTTTGTAAAGATTATTGTATAGAATATTTCTTAAGTTAATATATTATTGTAATATTATATTTCCTTATAGAATAAGGAAAGTTGTTGGAAATATCTCTATTATTCAAGGTAATAAGGGGAAAAAGTTATGAGATGAAAATGGGCCTCGAGGTGGATGGAGATGTGAGTAAGAACAGGAGGTACCCGATGGAGCAACAGGGCTCGTGGTAGGGTATGGATACAAGGAGTAGGGAAATATGGGATGTTTTGAGAACCCAGAAGTTGTTTCTGATTCTCTTCTTTGTAATATTTTCTATTGTATAATGGAATTATTATCTCTCATTCATGAACATAGGCATGGTTGGTCAAACCATGTTAAAACCTCATGTTCCATATGTGTGATTGTTTTCTTAAATTAACCTTACTTGCATGAAAGCTTCCACTATCACAACAAACTGATATCAGAGCACAACACATACCACTTTCATCTTTTTTATTTTTCCTTTTTTTTTTCAAAGTGGCTTTCATGCCACTTTCAACTTCTAATAATACTAAATCATATACCTGTTTTTTTTACTAACATAATTAATCATCCAAAATCAAAGTTATTTATTGATCAATAATAACTAGAACCTATCTAACTTCCTAAGAAAGTTTCTATAGTAAAGCTAACATGACACTAATTCAATTCACTTATTTGACCACTAAAGTTCTTTAAATGTTCTAAGTCAAATCTGACATATGCTCTTAATTTTAGTTCAATTGTCATTTTTCTATAAAATTTTAAAACTCACGATTTTCATGTGGCCTAAAATACCTGGATATTATATCTTATCTCCTAAAAGAAAAAAAAAATTAGAAAAATAAGGATCTTTGTCAAACACTATAGACAATGATATCCTATGAAGCCTCACAGTTTCCTCTATATACAACTTAGCCAAAGTAGGAAATGACTTGATTTCATGAGGTGATCCACAATAACCCAAATTCTATTTTGCTTTACTCCAATTCTTAGTAACCTTATCGCAAAGTCCATAATAATGTGATCTCATTTCCACTCAAGTATAGGTAATGGTTGCAACAACCATATAGATTTTTTTTTCCTTAGCTTTCTATGGACCTACTTTTTTCATGTGTGTTCTCACTCAATGGCAAGACTTGTTTTTATGTGAAAAACTTATTTCTAAAAAAGTTGAAGTCATTACTTATTTTAGTTTATTTTTAAAAAGGAAAATAAAATTCAAAAAAAAAAAAAACTTGTTTGACTCCTTATTTGGAAAAAAGACAAGTGTACAAAATAAAAAATAAAAAATAGATTTGGGTGTTAGGTTACCTATGGGGAAGGTATGGTAATAAGCTATAGCACCTCTCTAAGCTCATGTACCTAAGTCTCTACTAAACAAATAGAAGAAATTATGACAATTAATTAATCAATCACAAATAGCGAGCATAATAGGAAAAATACACAATAATACAAGATGGAAAGAAAACATAAAGACAAGTTACAAAAATATATAGCTCAAAAAAATGAGAAAATTATGTGAAGTGATTTATTTGATTAATAAGAAAAATGAGTTTTATTATCCCAAATATCACAAGATAATTTAATGAAGTGTTGGAAGAAACTATTTACATTAAAAACAATTTGAAATTATTGATTATAATTTATTTATTTACAAAGTTTCAATTTATTCACTAAAGATTTGATTCATATTGAAATTTACAGACTTTCTTATTTTTATTAAAAGGGTTTATTGGATGCAATTTTACTATTAAAAAGATATGCATAAATTTGATTTTATTTACACAAGAAAACATTTTATTTCTTATTTATTTACTAAAAGAATGAGATTTTACAAATCTATTTTCAAGAAATATTTCAAATCAAATTTTATTTAAAATAAATTTTTCATAAGATGATTTTAGAAAGTATCAATCAAATTATTATTATTATTATTATTATTATTATTATTTGAAAATTGTTTTTTACAAGAAGAAGGTTTTTAACAATTCAATTTTTTTTTTATGAAAAGTGATTTTTACCAATTATTTAAAAATGATTTTACAATTTATTTACACAAGATAATTCCAATTTAATTTTATTTATAAAGGAATTGATTTTTACACCTTTAATTTTAAAAGAATTCACACTCTATTCTTATTAAAACAAACTTTTTTACAAAAAAAAAAAAAAAAAAAAAAAAATCATTAAAAAAATATCTCCAATCTCAATTGCAAGAAGAGAGTTTTATTTAATTTCACTAAAAAGGAATTTCACAAAATGAACTTAACCTTTAAAAAAATAAAAAAAAATAAAAAAAGAAGGGGGTGTTCTTCAATCTTGTTAAAAACAATATCAAACTTTATTCTAAGATTTACGAAGAAAATAGAATTTATTAGAAGATGATTAAATTAATTTTAGAAAAAAAGTTTAACAAATATTTAAGGTAAAGAAAAACACAATGGGATTTTATTTTATTTTTTGTGAAAAGAAATTCTTACTTTCTAGAGAAAATGATGATTTTATAATTTTATTAAAAAAAAAGCTTCATATTTTTATTTAATAAAAAGACTATACAATTTATTTATAAAAAGCAAGTTTTACCATTTTATTTAAAAAGATTTTGTAATTTCATTGAAAAAAAATTAGACAATTTATTACCAACAAATTTCTGAATTTTTATTGAGACAATTTTCTTAGTTTTGATTAAAAATCAAATTTCTGGATTTATCAAAAGCATTTTGTGGAACTTTTTTTATTAAAACATTTTTTTGGACTTTTCAAAATAATAATTTTTTGAACTTTTTGATAAAATAATTTCTGGATTTTTTATTGAAATAATTTTCTAAGTTTTATTAAAATAAATTTTATGGTGTTTTTTTATCAAAACTAATCCATACGGACACTAGTCAATGAGTTGAATGGATGACCATGCATCAAGTATTCTGCATATTTAATTAGGAACATTCAACAATCACAACTACATAAAACACAAGTAATCAAAATTAAGATCATTAAAAAAATTATGTACAAGACATAAAGGTGAAATGATAAGATGAAAGTTTAGATATTTGTTTACTTGTTCATATTCTTGTTGAAGAACATCATGCAACCGTTCAATATCCCACTATTAGTCACTCTTAGGATCACCAATATCCCTATAATATGATGCAACATACAAAATACACTGTAACAATTTAGTTAAAGGTAGGATAGTGTATTTCAATCAATTGTCACTATTAATGTCTATCAAGGAGTCATACACAATTATTCTCCATTAAGTAAGATGAACTACTCCCAATACCCAGTGCATAATTCGAACATTAATAGTAACATAAACGATGTCCACCTCAGACCATTTCATGGAAGGAACTAGGTGAAGCCCATTGGCATAGTCAATAAGAACATCATTTGCTTGCATTTGGAATTGATTCCATTTTTTAGGATGTTTTTCCCACATTACTTTAACATTTTGCTATATAAGAAAATGTAAAAAAAAAAAAACAATTAAACTAACATAATTTATCTAGTAATATATATATATAGCCAAAACATTGTGTCTATGGTGGTAAAATTTTAAGAAAATGCATGGGGCTTTTCTATTCTCCACTTAGAAAAAAGTAGAAAGCAATATCAATATGTTAGACAACATATACAAAAAAAAAACATTAGTTATATTATTTCATTATAATATCAATATACTAATAAGTAAAAGAAAACACAATAAGAACATTTACAAACCGTGTCTTTAAGTCATGAACCATGTTGAAGTAGTGATTCAAACCATTCTTGGTCCACATGCAAGTAATCAATATTAACCATAGACCTCATTGTATTAATATAGCAAAAAACCATGGTCAAGCAAAGAACTTGCCAAAAAGAAACTATCACAAGTTTGAATTAAAAATAAATTACCCTTGTTCAAGACTCAACCACTTATGAAAGGCTTCTCTTGCTTCTTCAAAAATAGATTGTAAAATATTAAAGTCAAATGGTGTTTCTCCTTTCTTTCTTATTTTCCTTCTTTTTGTAGGGTTTGTGAAAGGAGGTTACAAAAATACAATTTTTTCAGCTCACACCTTTGCTTAAATATAAGAGGGGACAATTGCTTTGGAAATACATAAATCAAAAAGTTGTCTGATACACTAAAGGTATCATATAGTTTGGTAATATCAACAACTAGATCAAGAATCACATCATCATCTTTCTCCATCCTAATTATGTGTTTTCTGTAGCTACAATATTTGCTATTTTTTCTGTAATGGTCTTCACATCTATATGGCCATGGTTCTTATCCTCCTTATCTTTCATGACACTCTCAAACTTGTCATATAGTGAATCAAAGTCCACATCAATATCTTTTCGCTTTGGACCAAATTTTGAAAATCTTGTATTATTTGTAGCACATGGCTCATTTTACCTAAAATGATATATGCACAATACAATAAGATAGAACAAATACAAAAACACAACATATACTTTGATTCAATAAAATATAAAATTCAATAAATATGTCATTAACATCCAATAAAAGTTGCCTTAAGTCGTCTATCTTTGTGTTCACTTTCAATTCTTTCTTTAGATAATTGAAATTTGATTAAGATCTTTCTATATGCTTCATGAACTCTATCCATAGATTCTACACATGTTATAAACAAATGAAACTTCAACTCATCATACATCATTATACACCAAAATTACAGTCATAATTATAAAAAATAAAAATAAAAATGGGGCATGACTATATTATAATTGAGATTACAAAATTGATGTGTACTTATGATAATTAAGTTATGTTCATCAAAGTATCCACCTTGACTTGGCTATGGTTAAGTTTCATTGACGAATAACTTAACCGAGGTTAAGTTTTCAATTTGAATATTCACCTAAACTTTGTATTACAATTGAAATATTAAAAATGAAATTTATAAATAAATGTATAATAGTGAAGTTACCTCAATTAAAGGTAGGATAGAATGATCTTCTTGTTTTTTATTGCAGCAACAGTATATGCATTAGCTTTGACTGCGTCACTTCATTTTTTAGGCTACCCATAATATCATGTTATGAGGTTGTTGATTGGCTTAAAGCTTCTAAAAGAGCATCATCCACTTACTTTAACTTATTCAAATACTTGTACTAATCTTGTTGACATTCCTCTTAAGTAAGTTTAAGTAGCAAACATAAGGATAACTATCAAATTCAAGTTAAGTAATTTAATCAATAAACATAAACATATACAAGTATATAAGCGACAACACTATCAAAATATAAGGTAAAAAATTTACTCACATTGGAGTCTAAAAAAAATTTGTTGGAGCTCAGTGAACCTCGGTGTGGAAGTAACACTCCAATTTAATATGTGTGGGCAACTCTCAACAACATGATTAGCATATTTCATTTTGATAATTGCAATAGCCTCATACACCCAAACCTAGAAGACATATGGAAATCTAACTAAGCTAGATGCCTCTTTTGCTATATTGTCCTTTTGTTGTTTCTTACCTTAGTATTTTAACACCCGTTTCTCCAAGGCCCGTTGCAACCCAAAAAATGTTCTTTCATAACAAATCTTACCTTATGGATACTTATTAAAAAATTCCAAACAATCAATAAGAACAACACATTGCATGTCTATTAAATTTTTCCCTTCTTTCCCAAGTAGAACATGCTTAAGAAAGTATAATAAGGCTAGTTTCACCAAGTCTTCATCGTTAAGATTATCAAGCTTTTTCGTTTGGTTTTTCTTTTTTTTCACTTCACCAAAAGAAAGAAAAACTTTCTCCAAATGATCATTACCCACTTTGTTTTCACCATTAAAATAAGCATCTTTTATTCTCAATGATGTTTGATTATGTTGAGGGATGAGACCAAAACTTAAACCAGTGATCAATCCAAACTCATTTTGACCAAATCTTAATCCCTTCGAGTTTACGAAAAACCACATTTCATCATCCTTCTTTATAAGACATTGACGTAATAAACATGTGGTGCACAATTTGAGTTGAAAATTTAAGTTTTGGAATAAACAAAAAATATTCAAAGCAAGAATTCTTAAACATCTCTAATTGTTCCTTATTGAGCTTCTTTTTAATATTCTCTATTACAATTAGGTATGATAGACATGCAGCATTTAATGGGAAGTACTCTTCTATTGGTATTTTAACTATAAAACATGTCAAGGAACTAGTAGTCTATAAATTAAATAAAATCAAGTTATTAAATATTTAATACAAAATTATAAATATTATACAATAATTGATTAATCTAATAGCAATTATTATTTTAGACATACTCTAGCAATTCCCAAAATTTTAAAAACATTAACTAACAAATCTAACCCCATCACCATTGCATAACATCCCTAAAAAGTTCAAAAAACCCTAAAATTTTATAAATTCTCTAAAAATTGATCCCTAATTAGACGCTAGTATATTGAATATATTTAATTCACTCTAAGCTAAAACAATATTAATATGCAATCTATTATTTTTCAACACACTTTAATAGTTCTCAAATATTTTCAAATATCAACTAACAAACCTAAATTTATTCACTCTAAATACATAACTAATAACAATGGAGAACTAAAAAAAATTATAAATATAACAATTTTATATTTTGAATACACTTCAATAGTTCCTAAATTTTAAAAAAGATGTAACTAATAAACCTAACCCTACTCAAATACTATTATATAACAACTCTAAAAATTCCAAAAATTTATAAAATGTGAAGGCTACACTCACCGGTTTAGCAGATTCATTTCTCTCTTCTATTGGTAATTGGAATTTTTCCTCACTTTCTTCTTTCATCCATAATTGGGATTTTTACTTTTTTGCCCCTATTTTAAACCTTTTTCTCTTATCACTCTTCAATGAGAGGTGAAATTTTCTAGAGTTTGAGAATGATAGACAAGAAAATTTCTAGGGTTTTTAAAGAAAATATGAGTTTTCTATTTTATACACCAAAGGAAGAGAATGAAGTAGAAAAAGAAAATGAGGAGTTTATTCTATAAATGAAGTAGAAGAGGAAAAGTTGTTAGTGTTGGAGGAAAATAAAAGGAAGGGTATTTTTGTCTCAATCAATTATTTTTTTGACAAGTGGGTTATTATTGAAAATATGAGGGTTATTTTAACCCTTTTAACCAAATAACCCTTAATATATATATATATATATATATATGATTGCATTTATATCATCAATATCATTATTTATGAAATTTTTCATTATATTACTAATTTAAAAAATTATATATATTCGTATAAATATTTATTTTATTTTAAATTAAATTAAAATTTGAGTGAATTTGTAAAATATTATAAGTTTTTAAAAATATTATTATTTATTTTTATTAGATAACATAATTTTAGTATTTGTTTAAAAATTTAACAATTTAAGAAACTTTTTATGAAAGATATAATTATAAAAAAAAATTCAAAATAGATGCAATTAGCAAATTAGATTGTTTATAAAGTAGTTGAAAATGGTATTTTTGAAAAGGATGCCACTCTTTACGGGGCTTGCGAAAGAAGCTATTTTTAAAAGTGAAGGACAAAAAAGGAAATGCGAAAAGTCAAGGTTGCTTTTTTGTTCATGGTTTTGAAGTCTTAAAAACATGGTTGACTATTCTTGAAAACACTTTTTTATACTTTAAAATGGAAAATAGTTTCTTAATTTAGAAAACACTTATTGCTTACTTTTGATAGGAAATAATATTTTAGTAATTTATTTTTAAAATAAGTTATTTTTTAAAATAAATTTTAAGTATTTTTAGTTATTTTTATGAAATGTAGATGGAAAAAAGTGTTTTAAAAAATTTATATTATACATAAAAATGTAATACTTTGATTGAGAAAATTATTTTTCATATTTCATCCATTAAATAAAATTTTGTTATAAAAATAATCAAGAATAGTTTTTTTTTTAAAATATATATATTTTTAAAAAAATCTATTAGAGAGACCCACGATTTCTTGGTGGTATAGAGGATTTGAAATGAACATGAAGAAGCCAATCTCGTCTTTCTTAAAAACAAGTGCTCTTGCTACCAAACTAAATTTTATTCATGCCTTTTAATAAATAAATATTAAATTATTTTTAATAAGATTATATATATATATATATATAGATATAGATATATATAATCTTATTAAAAATAATTAAATATTTATATTATTAATTATCTAATTACTTCTCAAAATTTCATCTATCATTTTTACATCACTTTGTTCAATTTTTGTTATTTATGCAACTTTTATCAAAATTTTGATCAATATAATACTTCTATTTTCTTGATAATTAAACACTATTTAGAATAAAAATATTAAGATTATATATGTGTAGACTCCAAAATTTATCCTACTTTTATTTTTACATTAATTTTGAGCCCAATTTTGTCCTTGGTTTTTAAATCCCAATTACATATGATATTTTTGGCCTACTCACTATCTAATTATTAGTTATTATTATTATTATTATTATTATTATTATTATTATTATTATTATTATTATTATTATTATTATTATTATTATTGCTATTTTATTTTTCTTTTTTCTTTTTTTTTTCTTTTTCTTTTTATTTCCTTCATTTCTCTCTTCTCCCTCCTCTTTCTTCCCTACCTACTCTCACCTACCCCCCATCCCTCCCCCCCTCCTCACCTTTCTTCCATCATTTTCATTTTTTTTTTATTGGTTTTCTCTTCTTCCTACAAATTTTCGACTTTTCCGATTTTGATGGGCCCTCAATTTTTTCTCTTTGGGAAGCCTAGCAGCTAGGTAAGAAAAGAAAAAGAAAACAAAAACGTGAAGGAAAGAGGGGGAAAAATAGGGGCATTTTAAGAGAAAGAGGAGAACAAAGAGGGAGCTTTTCAAGGGGGGGAGGATTTTAGGAGAGTGAGAGAGAAAAGAATTGAGGGGGTGATGTTTTTTAGCTAAAAAACTCTTCAAATTGATAAATTGTAGTTTTTTCATTCATACTTTCATTCGTTCATGTACAGAGTATATATAGAGGGTAATCACCATTCTAAGAATGGGAAAGAATGATACAAGGAAAGAATAATATAAGGAAATAACAACTAATATCCTAATATCTCAATTTTCCTAATATCTCAATATTCCTAATATCTTAATATTCCTAGTATCTCAATATTCCTAATATCTCAATATTCATAATATCTCAACTTTCCTAATGTCTAAACATTCCTAATATCTCAACACTAAATGATATAAGGAAATAATGATATAAGGAAAGCATTCCTAATATCTCAACACTCCCCCTCAAGTTGGTGCATAGATGTCACACATGCCCAACTTGTCTAAAAATTTTGAGAACACTTGACTTGAGACAGCTTTGGTAAGGATATCGGCCAATTGATCTTCTGATCGAATCTTAGGCAATTCCACAATCTTATCATCCAACTTTTCCTTAATGAAGAATCTATCCACCTCGACATGCTTTGTACGATCATGTTGTACTGGATTATGAGCAATATCACATGCGGCTTTATTGTCACAAAACAATCGGATTGGTTGCCTAGATAGGTAACCTAAATCCTGTAAGAGGAGTCTTAGCCATAATGCCTCACAAAGTCCTAGAGCCATACCTCTAAATTCCGCTTCTGCACTTGAACGAGCGACGACATTCTGTTTCTTACTTTTCCATGTCACAAGATTACCACCTACAAAGGTAAAGTAACCAGATGTAGATCGCCTATCATCCACTGCACCAGCCCAATCAGCATCAATATATACTTCTATACTCTGATGATCAACATTTTTGGCGAATAAAATTCCCTTCCCAGGAGCATTCTTCAAATACCTCAAAATACGCATGACTGCATTCATATGTTGTTCTCCAGGATTATGCATGTATTGACTCACTACACTCAATGCATAAGCAAGATCTGGTCTTGTATGAGCTAAGTACATTAATCTCCCCACAAGTCTTTGGTATCTTCCCTTATCGGTTGATACTTGATTAGGCTCAACACACAATTTCAGACCTTCTTCTATTGGTGTATTAATAGGTTGACATCCCGACATTCCAGTCTCCTGTAAAAGATCTAAGGCATACTTTCTTTGAGACAAAAAAATTCCTTCACTTGATCGAGAAACTTCAATCCCAAGAAAGTATTTCAG